>JACXGI010003483.1:0-10970 GCA_016801175.1 Esox masquinongy | reverse complement strand
TGAGTAACACACTGACAGTGTTTATTAATACTAACACTGTTTAACTTGAGATTCTAATAGCAAATAATTTAGTGTTTTAAAAAAATAACGCTTGCTTGTTGCAGTTGTTGAAGAACAATAACACAAAACGTAAATCAGAAACTAATTAGAATTGTAATGGAAACCAGCGTTAGTAGAACAGATTAGGAATTTGCTCAACATTTGGTTTTATTCACTGAGCTAACTCACAGATCTCTGTCTATCTCTATCTTTACTATTGTACAGATCTCTATCTCTATCTTTACTATTGTACAGATCTCTATCTATCTCTATCTCTATCTTTACTATTGTACTTTGAATCAACTTTTTTGTACAGCGTGGTTCATGTTGACTTAGTAACCAGGCATGCCACTTGACGGAAATAAAACTATTTGATAAAGGAGGATGGGTGCATTCTGCAGTGTTACTCTTTCATACTCCAAAACAATAACAATTAAAACTCAATTGTAAGAAGAAGGTTTTGGTCCACTGAAAGCAGTGTTGGTAGCTGTAACAGTAAAGAGTGCTGTGATTTACCTGGTGTCTTGGTGGCAGGAAAGCTGATGAAGGGGGAGTCTGTAGGGGCAATGGGGGCAGAGAGCACTTTTCTCCCCTGGAGGGGTTCTCTTTCCAGTGCCTGTTGTGGAGGGGTACCCTGGTCTCTCTGAACATCATTGGCCATCTCTTTGGACTCTGCGCTTTCATTCATGGGTGTTCTGGACCGGATACTGCAGGGTTTGGTGAGTATCTGTCCAACACAACACAAACATATGTAGTTACAGAGCATTATGGGCATTATAGTACTATTTGAGAACTTCAGTGTAATTGTATAATTAAACTAGAATAATTGTGAATTTGGGAAGGGCATATTATTTGTACATTTTGTTTGATAAATGCTGAGTGCCCCACACCTGTGTGGGTGAGATGGTGTCCCTGGTGGCCTGACACTGCTTCTCGAGCTGAGAAATTAGCTCACTGTGGTTACTCATCATAGAGGTGAGGCCTTCATACTTCTTCTCCAGCTCCCTGTAACTTGCAGAGGTCTGCAGTGCCTGTAGTGTTGGTCAACCGTGATGAGGAAACAGAGAGGAGACAATGTATGCCGGTCAGATAGAAAAATGATTCTGAGACAGTAGACCTGGTTGGAGCAGGTTGTACAGTTACATCACATCCCTGTTATGAACACAACTTGAAGTTACCACAATACTCGCTCTCTCTCTCTGATCACCTGTGTGGTGGCATTGAGCAGTAAGTTCTCTACCCGCCTCTGCTCAGCCGCTTGATCCTTCTTGTACATGACGTCATGCAGAAGCTGGGCGTAGAGCTGGGAAATGCGGGCGTTCATGCTGCCACTCTCTTTCCGTAGTGCCCGCACCTCTGTGACAAGGGCCCCTTCCTGCTCCAGCTGACGCCTTAGTTTCTCCAGCTGGTCCTGCTGCCGTCTCAACTCCTCACGCAGGACCGCCACCTCTGAGTGGTTGGCGGCGCCGGAGGCAGACCCTGTATTCACGCATAGAGCCCCCTTCAGTTTCTGCTGAGGTAGGATGAAGGTATAGGAGCAGCTGCCGGCTTTATGATCTGAGGAGCGGGACAAATTCTTCTGAGGCTCCTCCTTTATCCCGCACACCTCAGGCAGGACTAGGAGAAGACTCAGCAACAGAGAGAGGCCCAAAGTCAGCTGCTTCCCCATCTATGAGTTCGACTGGAAATAAGCAATGATTAGGCATTCGTTAGCAGACCATGATACTGACTAACGTTTATAAATGCAGTGAAAATAGCTTTTACCCATTTGAAACACAAAGTCATACACCAACAAGTGAGACAGCGATACTTGTCATTGGGCAGCAATATAAAAGATACGGCTCAGACTGCCTTTTAAACATTAACGTGCCTACAAGATGTTCAGCAGGAAGGTGACTGTGCACTTAAACCTGTTTGATTAACCCGGTCTGTGTAGCTGGTGCACGTCTGGTCAACTATACCTTGTCAGAACTCACACTTCCATCCCATTTGGCACCAAAATCCTTTCAGGGTCAACTTTGGCTCCCGCCATTGTCAAAGCCATAAACACCCTTATAACTATAGCATTAACGTAACATACTATTTTATAGCACACAAGGTTCACGACTCCTTAACCACAAAAAAACACATTAATGGTGCCAACACTTCTTATTGTTCAAAATGTAATCTCTTAATTGCCTTATGTAGTGTCAGAAGCCAGTTTGTCAAAACTTCACTATTGGCCGCTTGTCATATTGGAGTAGGGATCGTATCTCAACTGTGATAAAAAGGAACATGACTTACCTCAGTCCAAATTTATGATATCAGTAGGCAAACTCTTGCAAGAGTCTTTGTATCCAAAAATCCTGAGCTCCAGGTGGAAGAGAATGGAATTCCCACCTAATACCCAGAAGAAAGAACTTATTTAACTTCCATTTGCATAGACAATTGAAGGATCTATCTCTTCTGCCAAAAGAGAATGTCCACACTGTGGCTACAGCATACCCTTTGTCCTAATGTGGACAAGAGAGACAGTAAGAAAGATTCAACGGTAAGTCACACTTAAGCTATGACACCAAGTTTTTTCAACAGCAAGACCGCCCTCTCACTTCATCCCCTTTCACGGGCTCTCTAAACAAAGAGAGACGAAATTACAAATGCTGGGGGTGCTTTTTGACACCCCCTCCTTCCACCCAATCCTTTAGCTCTGCTGCCTCCAGCCCCCAGTGCACGAGGCAGGCGCTCGCTGCCTTCACATTCTGAATTGTTTTGTCCATTAAAATAACATCAAATTGAACAGAAATACAGTGTAGACATTGTTAATGGTGTAAATGACTATTGTAGCTGGAAACTGCTGATTTTTAATGGAATACCTACAGTGAGGGAAAAAATTATTTGATCCCCTGCTGACAAAGAAATGATCAGTCTATAATTTTAATGGTAGGTTCATTTGAACAGTGAGAGACAGAATAACAACAAAAAATCCAGAAAAACGCATGTCAAAAATGTTATAAATTGATTTGCATTTTAATGAGTGAAATAAATATTCGAC
Organism: Esox masquinongy; assembly: GCA_016801175.1. NCBI lineage: Eukaryota > Metazoa > Chordata > Actinopteri > Esociformes > Esocidae > Esox > Esox masquinongy. The sequence continues at coordinate 7,900 of JACXGI010003483.1, read as the reverse complement.
CCCTCTGCAAAACATGAATTAGTACTTGGTGGCAAAACCCTTGTTGGCAATCACAGAGGTCAGACGTTTCTAGTAGTTGGCCACCAGGTTTGCACACATCTCAGGAGGGATTTTGTCCCACTCCTCTTAGCAGATCTTCTCTAAGTCATTAAGGTTTCAAGGCTGACGTTTGGCAAATCGAACCTTCAGCTCCCTCCACAAATTTTCTGTGGGATTAAGGTCTAGAGACTGGCTAGGCCACTCCAGGACCTTAATGTGCTTCTTCTTGAGCCACTCCTTTGTTGCCTTGGCCGTGTGTTTTGGGTCATTGTCATGCTGGAATACCCATCCACGACCCATTTTCCATGCCCTGGCTGAGGGAAGGAGGTTCTCACCCAAGATTTGACAGTACATGGCCCCGTCCATCGTCCCTTTGATGCGGTGAAGTTGTCCTCTCCCCTTAGCAGAAAAAAACCCCAAAGCATAATGTTTCCACCTCCATGTTTGACAGTGGGGATGGTGTTCTTGGGGTCATAAGCAGCATTCCCCCTCCTCCAAACACAGCGATTTGAGTTGATGCCAAAGAGCTCGATTTTGGTCTCATCTGACCACAACACTTTCACCCAGTTCTCCTCTGAATCATTCAGATGTTCATTGGCAGGATTTCAGTCCTTCACGGCGTTGTGTGTTACCAATTGTTTTCTTGGTGGCTATGGTCCCAGCTGCCTTGTGATCATTGACAAGATCCTCCCATGTAGATCTGGGCTGATTCCTCACCGTTCTCATGATCATAGCAACTCCACGAGGTGAGATCTTGCATGGAGCCCCAGACTGAGGGAAATTGACAGTACCATTAAAATTATAGACTGATCATTTCTTTGTTAGTGGGCAAACGTACAAAATCAGCAGGGGATCAAATAATTTTTTCCTTCATTGTACATAGGCGTACAGAGGCCCATTATCAGAAACGATTTGTTTCTTGGCAATTTCTCACATGCTATAGCCTTCATTTCTCAGAACAAGAATAGACTGAGGAGTTTCAGTTCTTTGTTTCTGGCAGTTTTGAGCCTATTAAGAAACCCACAAACACTGATGTTGGAAATGCTGAACTAATCTAAAGGCCACTTTTACTGTTTCTTTAATCAGCACAGCGGTTTTCAGCAGTGCTAACATAATCGCAAAAGGGTTTTCTAATGAGCAATTAGCCTTTTAAAATTATAAACTTGGATTAGCAAACAAAATGTGCTATTGCAACACAGGAGTGATTGTTGCTGATAATGGGCCTCGGTGGTAGATGTTCCATTGAAAATCAGCTGTTTCCAGCTACAATTGACATTTACAACATTAACAATGTCTACACTGCATATCTGATCAATTTTGTCATTTTAATGGACCAAAAAAAGCTTTTCTTTCAAAAACAAGGACATTTCTATGTGACTCCAAACTTTTGAATGGTAATGTATTTCTATCAGGACATTCCCAAACATCACATCCTACTGAATGCTGCCTTGTAGTTCTTTGACTCAGCCCTCCTACATAGTGGGCAAACTGTTACAGTAGTTCATTTTGAAAGGTATGCTATTAATAAGATTTCCTATGAGTGAAGATTGTTTAATAACAGCTTAAAAATGCAAACAGTATATTTAGGGTGATCCAGGAGATCCAGAATTGGATCATGGAAAGACTAAACAATACGATAACTGATGTCTGACTTGACCGCCACACACTACAAACGATACCACACAAAGGAAGTTGAACAGAACTAAGTAAAGGGCGTTACAGTGCCCCCGATTGCCCACATCATTATTGCGTTCGGTGGGAGTCAATTTATGGGACAAAAAGGCACACGGGAAGAAATTAGAGGGTTCAACTTGCCTTTGGGACAGAACTGCCCCAACTCCTACCTCAGATGTGTCGACCTCCACGCTGAATGGAAGAGAGAGATCCAGCTGTTTGAGAATAGGGGCAGTAGTGAACTGAGCTGTCAGTGTTGAATGCAGTCTGAGCAGAGTTGGTCCAAGGGAGAGTCCTCGTTTTCAGGCAAGTCTGTGCAGTGAGCGCGGTGCCGACTGTCCTGTAGTTCCATATGAAGCGCCAACAGAAACTGGCAAACCCTAGGAACCGCTGGGGGTCTTTAACGGTGAGGGGTCTAGGACAGTTGGCCAGAGCGGAGATTTTGCTGTCATCCACGCCCACACCCCTAGGGGTCAGAACAAAACTGAGGAAGGTGATGGTGGTAACGTGGAACTCACTCTTTTTTCCCTTGACATAAAGAGAGAGGTCTCGTAGACGATGGAGAACCTGTTTGACGTGCTGGATGTCATCTGAAAGATTATCAGTGTAGATGAGGATGTCGTCCATGTACACTAAGACAAACTGGTTCAACATGTCTTGAAAGTTCTCATTCGTGAAGGCTTGAAAAATAGCCTCTGTGAGTGATGAAGGCCGTCTTCCACTCGTTGCCCTCTCTGATTCTGATGAGGTTATACGCACTTCGGAGATCTAGATGGTGTATATGTTAGCGTTCCAAACCTGTTCCAAAGTGGCTGGGACGAGAGGCAGTGGAAAATCATTCTTAACGATTAGGTTGTTCAGCCACATGTAGTCGATACACAGGGTGTGGTAGGTTACTTTTTAAATGTGATCCGTTACAGTAACAAGTTACCTGTCCACATTCGTAATCAGTAATGTAACTTTTTGATTACTCAAACTCAGTAACGCAATATGATTACTTTCATATTATGAGGCATTGGGAAAAAAATAGGAATAGCCTATAATCAATTGAACACCTTTTGCGGGATCAATCAATGTTAGAGTTTACATAGCTGGCCAAATAATGAATTTGCATTTTACCTCATGGGTTGTGTCCGGTGACTTTGGAAAGGGTTTCTAAACCATTGCTTTCTACTTCAATATGATTGGGCTACATCTCTACATTACAGGCTAAAGGTCTGTCAGATATTCAGTCATTCCAAATAATCCAATAACCCTCGATCTTCCAGAATCTGACTTTTTATCTGAACATAACCCAACATCTAATGATGTGTAAGCCTATTCTGTTATTTGTGTTTTATTCATGTTTTTAATTGCTTCAAAACATTGTTGAAAAATAAATGCCAATTACTCAAAAAGGGTATTGACATTGTTGTATATAAAAAATAAGATATCCGTAGCTTTTCGCAAAAAAACTAAATATGCAGTAGTCTGATGTTTTGCTCCACAACCAACAACATTGTCAAAATGTTGCAGAAACCCCAGGCACGCAATGGCATGTTTGCAATCGTGAACACCCGCATAGAAATAAGATTTAACCGCACGAACGTAACCTGCGATTATTAGGGCCACCAGTGATTGATTTTCAAAACGCAAATGAAATAAATAAACTGTGATTATAAACCTAAACTCTTAGCTTAAAGTAAATGACGTCAGCAGCCAATGATAACCAATTAACACAATTTTCAAAGATGCAAAGCAAGCAGAATCACATGGCCTAACAGTATGTATGGAGTTGATGTGGCTGCGTCAAATGCAAATAGTTATCCTTTGGTAGAGTGCTTCCCAACACATTTTCTCCTCAAATGTCGTGGTAAATTCTATAATGTTTCATCTTGAAGGCAGCGCCATTTTACAGCTATCTAACAGTTGCCTAATCTATTAAACAATTCCTGTCTGAGTTCTTCGGTGCAACTCATACTGGCTGTGTTGTTCGGTGCATTTGACAAATAAACCTTGCAACTTTAAAAAGATATAACACCAGGCGCCTATCATTGTTCTGAGAAAGATGCGTCGAGTAGATAACTAAATAAGATTTTATATGCCTCGGCCAGAGGCGTCGCTAGGATCACAATATATTTGGGGCTTAGCCCACCTTCCCGCCCAAGACAGAGAGTACAGTGTTTTGAATCTACATGCGGAAAATTTCGATTTACATGCTAGCGGCCTACATGTCTACATTGTCATAATGCGCGATCGGAATTATAGATGAATAGATCAGGGGCTATTTTTATTTTTTGGTCCATTTGAGATCTGGGGCTATAGCCCCGGACGCCCAGGCCTAACGACGCCACTGTCCTCGGCTATTATCGTAGATATACTCCAGCCATCCAATCAACCAAAACCGGAGAAAATTAAACTAGCGCTTCATCCGTCACTAATCAGATTATGCGAGCCCACCTTTGCGCATGATGATCACACACCACTGAGGCACGCAATTCTTATTTTGGTTCAAATAACAATGTTTTTAAAACATTAAATAATAAACTCAAACATGCAACATGTCATAATTACTTTGCGCACTTATTCTTTTTCAATTGAAGTAATCCAAAAGTAATCATACATTTTTTCAAAAGTATCTGTAATCCAATTACAATATTTTTGTTGTGTTTTTTGTACTACTGTTACTTGTAATCCGTTACTCCCCAACTGTGTCGATACATGTGCGGAGACCTCCATCCTTCTTCCCCAAGACGAAGAAACTAGAAGCCGCAGGAGAAGTAGAAGTTCGAATAGACCACAGAGCAAGGGATTCGTCAATGTATTGACCCATGGCTTCCATTTCAGGAGTGGCCCGCCAAGGAACATGCAGACAGTGGGAAAAACAATGGGGACTCCAAGCCTTCTATTCCCCTTCTCGCCAGCAGATGGTGGGATCGTGTAGGTGTAGCCAAGGTTGGCCAAGCACTAAGGGATCCTTGGGAGAAGCTAGTACCAGCAGTTGAGTCTCTTGGCAGTGTAGTGCTCCTATCTGTAATAAAGGGTTGCAGTTTGGTGAGTTACCTGCCCGGTACCTAGGGGTTGTCTATCCAGCGTGTTGACTCGCAAGTGGGGTCTTAGAGGAAGTAAAGTCACCCCTATTTAAGCGGCTAGTTGTGCATCTATGAAATTCCCTGCTGCCCTGGAGACAATTAGGCCTAGAAGGGACACAGACTCTCGGTCAGCAGACAAAACTGCGGGCAGACTGAGTTTGGTCTACGTGATGGTCAACAGGACAGAGACCCCTACCAGCGTCGTGGGTTGATTTCCCCGACAAGGAGGTCTCAAAGCGCAGTCAGCTAGCAGATAGTCCCCTCTGCCGCAGTACAGACACAATCGCACTCGTGTCCTCCTTTGTCGTTCCTCCCGGGAGAGAGGGAATCGGTTAACCTGCATGGGTTCGGTGTCATCTTGCGGGGTTGCTGCCTGAATGGGAGGAGTGGTTTGTGGAGTCCTTGGTGTAGGTGTTGGAGCACAGGCAAAAAACAAGGTTGTCTATGGAAATGGACATTTGGATGAATCGGTTCAGATCACCGGTATCGCCTGTGCAGGCTACTTCTGATTGAAGAACTAGGTTCAGCCGCCTGGGATATACGGTCAGTAAGGCAGAATCACTCCATCCACTATCTGCTGCCAATATACAGAACTCTAGAGCGTAATCGGCTGCTGTTCTCTTGCCCTGTTGTGTTTGGCAGGGGAGATCACCCACACTGTGACCGGTCACCGAGTGAGTGAACACCTTAAACAGCTCACTGAAACTTGTCTCCAGTGTTAAAGCTGGATTATTTGAGGACCAAAGCCCACTCCAAATCTCTGCCAGTGAGTAAGGAAATGATGAAGTGCACTTTATCGGCGTCTGTGGTGAAGCTAGCCGCGTGGTGGGAAATAAAGAGGAAGGACTGGAGAAGTCCTGACATTCGCCCGGTGTTCTGTCATATTTCTTTGGTACCTCTATGAAGGATCTCTCAAAGGTCGAAGGTGCAGAGAGACGACCAGAAGCGCCTGATTCAGGGGGTGATTGCTCTGCCGTAGGAGCTGGAGTACCTCGTCATCACACTCCTCTTGCTGGGTCGGGTGTCGCAGGAGCTCGGCTGAATCCATTATAAGGGTGAGGTATTCTATAATGAAGCTTGGAAAGACAGGCAAGTATTCAAGTGCACAGCGTAATATTTATTGAAGGCAAAGGTACAGGTAGGTAATCCAGGAGAATAGTCAGGGGCAAACCCAGGGTAATCCAACGAGAGAAGGCTAAGTTACAGGACGAGTAAGCAATGGACGTAGTTAGAGAGGTCAGGCAAGAGGTCGATGTTAAGGTACCCGACAGTCAAAAGTACAGGCAGGGAATAGGCAAAAATCATAGTCAGCGAGGATGGACAAAAACTATTCGATACACAGAAAGACTAAACAAGAGGATGACTGATCTCAGACTTGGCCGTCACACCACTATAGGCAATACCTCACAAAGGAAATGTGTACTGCACGGAACTAAGTAGTGGAGCTGATGAAAAACAGGTGAGTAAACAGGTGACTAGAATTCCGGTGATTGTGATCTGAGGGGTGAGTTTTGTTCAAGGGATTAGTGGCGTGTTTGAGGGAGTGAGTTGCATTCGCATTATTGGTGGCGTGTTCAAGGGTGTGAGCTGGCATAGGATGTTACAATCAACAATTATCTTTCTGGATTCCTGTGCTGGTTATGGTAACAATTCTCCTCTCTCTTTTTCTCCCGATCTCTCCTCTCTCCCCCCTTATCATTATCTCTACCGTAGACTTCGAGTTTAGGGCCTTTGAGACCATGCATGTTCTCTGCCTACCTCTGTCATTCAAGATTTTGCTGGTGGCTGACAGAAACTGTTTCCGCTTGTTTATTAAATAGAAATGTACATCAGAATTTAATAAATGTATAACCTATTGAATGTGTTGGTGTGAGAGAGAGACACTGTAATTGCATGAGTTTTGTAATTTTTTTGAACAATCGATCTGGATTTACCAGGGGGCACAGATTTTGCTGGTGGCTGACAGAGAAGTTGTCCATTTGTTTACTGAATGTAAATCGACTCTAGAATGAAAGAAATATACAGATTTTGTTGGTTAGAGACAGACTCAGTATATAGGTAAGTTTATATATATAAAAATCTATTATATTAACCTATTTATATATATAATATTTTTTCTAAATTAAAACACTTAATACATAAATAAATGGCCTTAGTTCGACTTTCAGATGCCTAAGACTTTTGCACAGTAATGTAAATGTAGTTATAAGACCACTCTCATAGTCTTTCTCTCCATGTTTCATGTTGTTCGCTTGCTGTAACAAGAAATAGGCATGTAAATTGTTTTGCATAGTCCTATATGGAGGTCAATAAGTTAAAACCTTACTTGAAGCCTTAGTTACTTACTCTACTACAGAAGTACTGTAGATCATTTCTGCTTTCTTCATAATCTTCCATCGAAATGCAGACTATTGAACTTACATTGATGTGATACAGGTTAATGGCAAAATTGCCAGAATATATTAATACCCGGTATAAATGACTGGGGTGTATACCTTCAGCCAAACCAAAGATTTAGTTATGCAATATTTCTTCAATTCTGTTATGCAAAAGAAAACAGAAGTAAACAGGGATAGATAATTGTTGTCAGACAAAAAAAATTCAAGCATTTTTATGAGTTATTCAGCGGGACAGTGGAGGATAGAGTAGAAGAAAAAATCTTTGCTGATGCTACATACAATAGTACGGACAATAATGCCAAAGAGTTTTTTGCACTACTTGACACTTGATCTCACTCAACATGTGAAAGAGCGTACACACACTCAAGGCCACATTCTAGATCTGGTTATCTCTAAAGGTTTCGATATTTCCTCTGTCATGGTTGAAGACATGGCCCTGTCTGATCATTTCTGTGTTTTTTTTTAATCACTTATCACCCCAAATGTTCCAGTAAACTCTGTTTCTGTTAAGAAAAGGTACATTAATGAGAGTACCAATGCTCAGTTTATGGAGGCCATAGCTATCTCTCCAACAATAAGTGCTGAGTCAGTTGAAGTACTCCTGGATAATTTTAATGCCAAAATATTGAATGTCATGGATCGTGTTGCACCAGTAAAGGTAAAGAAAACTATGAGCAAACAGAAAACACCATGGAGAACCACCATGATGGTAAGCGC
>JACXGI010003482.1:33938-62239 GCA_016801175.1 Esox masquinongy | reverse complement strand
GTTTAGTCAGGTGTAATTGTCTCTTATGTATGGGTTCAGTCTGCTGTAGTTAGTAGACATATGTAGTGGTTCAGTCCACTGTGACAGCATCTGTTCCATTCCCCTCGATAGCAACTCTATCAGCTATGCAGAAAGTAGGCCATGAAAAGGGATGCCCTGATATATCGGACAGCAGTTTGGCAAAATTACTTCAGTTCGATTGAGCTTTTGTCTGAATAGGTGTACACTGTCTTAGCTTCGCTTTTGTGGTTTTGTTGATGGAGTCTAATACATTTTTTGCTACATTAATATCCAGATATTGTATAATATATAATTAAATTAAGAATTTTCATATAATCTATATATTTTCCATTAATTATCAGACTTGTTTTGGTGAGTCTTTCGTTATTAAAATATACAGAAATATAACTTTTGGATGATTGAATTTGCATTTGTTGAAATTAGAAGCATCATGAGAATCTACCATTTAATTTATGCCAGGGCACACAGATACAGCAATGACAAAACGTTGATATCGACATTACCCATTGTGTTTTATGAATCAGATAATACATTTCTTGTCAGTGCATCGCTATCTTCTACTCAGTTATAAAACCTACAAAAGTAACAAAACCTACTACAGCGGCTGTCACTCTATTCATGGTCACTCACAGGACGAGAGGCTACTGATGTTAAAGTGCCTCCTCTATTCCTCTGTGCCATTCGGGCCTGTCAGTCAACGGAAAAACACAAGTAACTGCCAAGAAATTTTCTGTAGTAATAACACGTGGTCATTGGTCAGATTGGTCACTTAGGTATCAGGTCTTATCCTCCTCGGCCAATAGACTGTAATTGACCATCTGGTCTCTGGAAGCCCAATCAACTCTCCTGATCATCCACACCAATGATATAAGTGGATCCAGCACTCTCCTAATTCTACTACTACTACTCGTTCTAAAACTACTGCTACCAGTACTACAACACACACCCACCACCAAACACACCCCTTTACTCAGAATTTTTGGGCAATTGATGTGTGTGTGTGTGTGTGTGTGTGTCAGTCTTAACCACCTCCTGCATCATTAATACCAGATTCTTGACTTTCTTTTTTGAAAGAAATAATCCCCCTGAAATGAGAAGCACATTCGGGGTGCGTTCCAGAACGACAGGCTGTTCTTATTAGATGCTCTTTAATTTCAGGCTGTGGAAGCCTCCTCCACCGAACCGCCACCACCCCTCTTTGAGTCTGTTTTTTGCACTGCCTTCTATTTCTCCCCTCCTAATTCTGTGACGACCAATTTGTGTTTATGACCGTGCCTCGTTGCAGCAACTCCCTAGTGGGAATAGATCAGGATGTGTCCTCTTAAGCACATCCTGTCAAGCCATTCTGGTTTTTATCAAAGCGCTCGTCCAACCAGAATGTTTCTGCCGAACGTGCTTGGAGGGCCAACGACCACAATTGAGCTTGCAGGCGGCATTCCCGCCAAAAGGAGTCGCTAGAGCAAGACGAGATAAGGCTACCCGCTCCGGACAGTGTTGAGCCCATTCTCCCCCGTGAGAGTCCTGGGTATGGTCTGTACACTGAAATCATGATTAAATCTCCTGGGGCTGCAGATGGTGTAGTGGCCAAGAGCGCTGGGCCCATTACCGAAAGCCAACGAGGTTAAAAACAGATCTGCCATTGTGCCTTTGAGCAAGGCACTTAATCCTTGTTGTTCTGGTAAGTCGCTTTGCATAACAGCGTCTGTTAAATGATTACACTGTAAATCTGATGACCTTTACTGCTGGGAAGGTACTAAAAACACTGCACATTTGAGTCATTCTTTACAAGTCAGCAAGTTACTTCTGCAGAGTCGTGGTGTTTCAGTGCACATGGCCCTGAATAGGCATCCCTGTCTGCCTCATATCTATCTCGCTTATTTTGCCTCTTCCCCCTCTTTCTCTCTTTATCAAACTCATCAATCTCCCATTCATTTACATTTAAGTCATTTAGCAGACTCTTTTGTCCAGAGCTATTTACTGTAGTGAGTTAATATATTTTCATTCCTTTTCAGACTTGGGAATACAACCCACCACCCTTGGATTGCAAGCTATGTTCCACCAAATAAGATACACTTTCCTCCATATCTCTCTTTATTTTTCTCTTTTTTTCCACAGAGTTTGTCATCCTATAACTTTGCTGTAAAACAAGCCTGATTACATGTAATTTTTGCAATCTGATTACGTAATCCCCATTTCACGTTATCACTTACGACCCAACCTTGTTTTTGGCCCTTTTTCTTGTGATTCATCACCGTGTTCTACCTATACACACACAGCTCAGACCCTGCTATCACAGATGTACTGGAGCTGTCCCACGCCTGCCTCAAGCCAAGCCATGTCTTGTGTCTGCTTCCAGTAAGCATTAAAAGGAGGTGGGGAGACTTGAGACGGGGGTCCAGTTGTTTCTCATATCTCGTAAACACATTAAATAGGCTGTATTTGTGCTAAAATCCAGCCAATACTTCTTCTTCCCAGCTCCTCCTCACCTCCCCTCTCTCATCCCTGCCAGGTGGGCACCCGCCACCCTCGTACCCTCTCTAATCCATCTGTCGGCATGAACGCAGGAGGGTAACGCCACGGCAGGGAGGCCCGAGGGAGGTGAGCCGAGGGGAAAGGGTCGAGGCGGGGAGAGAAGCTGAGCGAGAGGTGTACGGGGAGAGAGGAGGAGGTTGCACGTGTATGTAACTCCAACTAGAGTTACAGACTCCAAAAACCAAAAGGGTGTTTTTCTCCATTTTTTTTCTTTGCTCCTTCACATTTTTTTCGGCCTTTTTCTTTTCCTTCTGACTGCATCTCTGCGCCGCGCTGTAGCTTCCAGGACGTGGTTAGCATGGGGACCGCATCAGAAGGGCCTAGCGAAGCACGTCAACAACGGGGATCGCGAGTCGCCGCCGACCTCCTCGGGGGCACACGCAGACGCGGAAATGCACACCCATGTGCAAACACTCTCACACGCGCGCTCTGTGTCCGGTCGCGGTTTCTCGTGCCTGCTAACCTACTCCCTTCTGTGTACTGTATGTTCCTGTTGGCACCGACCGGGTTTTAAAGAGTCCGTTATGGCGTTCACTAATCAGGTGCGGGATGCGGCCTTCGGACCCTTGCGTATCTGTGGGACCCGTCTGTTTACGTGTGTGGCGGTCTGCATGCTAACTAGGTAGTTTGACGTGTGTTCGCGCCTAAAGATGGCGCCTGTCACGGTTAGCCGACACACCTCTGTCTGACCTCGGCGGTCGGCCTGAATGTTCTGAACCCGACGAGGACGGGATGTCCAGTGGGAGGTCGTCTGAGCCGTGTGGTCAGTATATGAAAAGCAGTGCGAGAGACGAAGACAGACTGCCGCTCCTTTTGAGAGAGAGATTGAAAACTGCAGGGGGGAGGGGCGAATTTCGAGCCGCATGATGACCCTGTGTTTTAACACATTGTCCTTGGCAGACTCCCCTCCGGCTCCGGGTTTGGAACAGAACCTCAGACCAAAAAAGAGAGGGAAAGAGAGGGAGGGAAGAGGAGTGATGTGGGGAAAGAGAGGAAGAAAAAAAAAGTGTAAAAATATTTACTCAGCGGTAATTTTGTGTGGAATTTTTCAGGATGATAATTTAGAAAAAGACTGAGCTCACTGCTACAATGGCCCCTTTGATTGGCGCATGCAGCCTGAGCAGTGTCGAGCTTGGCCCCCTGCCAAAGCCCATGTGTCTTAAAGCCAGGGAAAGAACAGAGGACTGTTTTATGGAAGGAAAAGAGAGAAACAGACACATGGTCTCCCTGTGTGTTTCAGTCTTTTTCTTTACCGGTCTCTCATTCTCCCCCCTCTCCACTCTCTTCCGTTTTTACGTTCTTTCTCTCATATCGGCACACAGCCCACACATGGTCCTCTGACAGCCTCGGGGAGTGTCTGTCACCACCACCTGATTGGTTAAGACTCCCGTTGAACCTGGGTTAACTAGGCGAGGCAGAGTACTGTGTCTCATTTCCAACAGTATTTCATCTATCCTTTATGAAGCAAATGAGAAAGATAAGCAGAGGTCAAAGGAAGGCTTTAATAGTGACAGAGAGAGCGAGAGAGTGATGCAGAGAGAGGGAGAGAGAAAGATACATACTATATCAAACTTAAATACACAAATATCTAAATTAGACCAGCTAAATACCACAGGGTGGTACAGCAACAATATTTGTTTATATACAGCTCCAGGAAAAAATGAAGAGACCACTGCACCTTTTTCTTTCCTTTCCAAAAAAGTCGAAAAGGAAGGTTTTGAGTGAGGAACAGAAGCGTTCAATTTGCAGTGGTCTCTTAATTTTAACCAAAGAGACCACTGCAAATTGAACGCTTCTGTTACTCACTCAAAACATTCCTTTTCAACTTTTTTGGAAAGGAAAGAAAAAGGTGCAGTGCTCTTAATTTTTTCCGGAGCTGTATATATTTATTAATATTGTGCCTTTTTTATGCTTTATTCATGGAGGAGAGACAGTTGGAAAGTTGGAAAGAGGTGAGAGTGTGCTGATATAACAGTGGGTTTTAATGGACCCCATGCTGCAGTAGAATACGAAGGCTTCAGCTTAGTACCTCTAGGCTACACCATACCATATATGTTATCTTCTTTAAACTTCTCTTGTTTGTAAGGTCACTGTTCACGTAGGATTAACTGTTTCCTAATCATTTTTTTTTCATTTTTGCGTTTTTTTTTTTTTAAATAGCTTTGGCAATGTAAAAAGGTTTCCGGTGCTAATAATTAAAAGTAATTAAACACCATTCATTTTAATTGGAGGGCAAGACGGACTGAGTGAGAGTGAGCAACTGAGTGAGAACAGAGTGGCAGAGAGATTAAGAAAGAGAGAGACAGAGAGAAACTCAAAGGGAGACAAAAGAGAGACTGCGGGAAAAAATGAAAGACAGTGAGAAAGAGAGAAAGAGAGAGAGAGAGAGAGAGAGAGAGAGAGAGAGAGAGAGAGAGAGAAAGACTGAATGAAAATGTTTGGGAAACAATGGCCTGACCTGCAGGGGGTGTGTTGTTACTTGCTACTTGTTGGGTTTACTTGGATGTTTTCACTCAGAACAAATTGAACTAACTGGGGCCTGCATGACAGCACTGGAAATGTTTTATGTGTTTGTGTTGTTAGTGTTGGGAGTCAGCACAATAGCTAGCAGCTGGATGCCTGCACTTGAGCCAAGCTGTGTGTGTGTGTGTGTGTGTGTGTGTGTGTGTGTGTGTGTGTGTGAGAAAATAGTCTATCTCTGCCAAACCTTTACCTGTAAAAATTGTGGGTGGTCAGTGGTTATTTATAAACAAGCAAACAACACTAAGTCATTAGCATGTGTAGTAACTCAAATCACCTCACCTAACATTTCAAAATGGAGCCTTAATTTGGTTTCAATAATAATTTACATACTGCATTTTCTTTCACTCGAAAAATTCAGAGACCTTCCAACTTTTGAAATCCAAAAAGTGTTGTGAAATGTTTGTTTTTGGGAAAGTGTAACTCTCTCGTACAAAGTGGATTATTTATTAGGCCAATCCTGAAGGTGGTGGTGGGAATAATAGTACTAACAGATGGATTTTCGCAGCTTGCTGGATATCGATGTATGAAACGATATGTTCTCTCAGGCTCACACATCGATGTGTGTTGGGAAGCTGCGTGTGCGCAAGCATGTCTGTGTGTGTGTAAGATCCAGAGAACTGACTGCCAGACTTGACATCATGACAGGTTTAGTAATCACTCTCTTCTGCTGGCCCGGTCTTACCTTGGTTCTTGGAGTGATGGCTAAACGAAGGAGGTGAAGTTGATGGCAGACCTAATCTGTTTCTCCAATGCCAGTCAGATGTCCGACAACTTGGAAGAAAACAGGCAAACGTCAAAAGTTTGTTTTCAGTTTTTATTGTTATTTAAACTTTTTTTCTTGATGTCAAAATTGTTTTTTTGCTCATAAAAAATGTTCACTTAATTCAAAAACATATGGACAGAGATTAACAGTAACAACAAAAAAGCTTCCCAAAATAAATAGGGAAAATAGGAATCATATTGAAAATATTTCTGGATATTTTCAATGTTTTTGACCGGGTATTCCAGTTTGGATGTTTGGTTATTAGAATTTTTAACCGATTAAATTCTATGAATAATTAAATATTTAATATTGAAGGATACTGATTTGTTAAGATGTTATAAGATTTAGCTTACAACACCTAGCCACACTTCCTGCCTTGTCAAGCTTAAAACCCTGTGTTGTTCTGAGTCATCATGTACACTCTGGTCACTAAGCATGTTTGAAAAGGGAACCCTTGCTATATGCTTATGTTATGCCAGTTGAATACATTGATAGTGTCTGTGTGTTTGTTTTTGTTTGTCTATTGGGAGAGTTTCTGATTAGGGACTGACAGGTCTGCGGTAGACATTAAAGTTTCTTTAAAGTACTGTATTCACATTCTCAGATATGAGTCCCAATTCTATAGTTTCCACAAATTGTTGTTTGTCCGATTGTCTATGTAAATACAAGCCCTCAAAGTCCCTTGTCCTAGACTGACTTTTTATAAAACTTGCGAACTGTTACATCTGGAGTTTTCATAGTCTGCTTGGCTGCAAGTAAGTAAGACGGGGGACCCTCTTCTACCAAGCACAAGTTAATGATGCTCAACAAAGCACCGTAGAGGCACATCTGTCTGGTGGAAATCAACATGTGTCAATCACCCAGACTGACTGAGCTATTCTAGTAAATGTGAATTGTGGTTTACTGGAATAACTTTTTGGGTACATGAATAATAAATAAAGTATTTGGAAAGTGTTTCACCTCTCTTTGGAGTGAGTGTGTGGTTGAGGCAAACTCAAGTTGTATAAAGTTCACTGCAACGCAGAAACAAATGCTTCCCTTTGTAACATTTGTAATCTTGCTCATCAGTGCTTTTTGTGTGTGGTGGGGAAGGGGGTTGAGGGCCACAGAAGGGAGAGGGGATTTAATTTTCTGCCCAGACATACAGCTACTTAGACTGTCTGACATTTGTAGGGTAAAGCCTTTGATTGACTTTGCTAGTACAAACGAATTTTAATCTTCAAAGATTTTAATCTGGTGTTTTGTCTGTCTGTTAAGTCACAAGCAGTGGGGGGGGGGGGTATCGGTCACATGGTAAGATGGAAAAACAACAACACAAAGACAAGTATAAAAAGTACAAACACAACTAAACAAAATGCCAAACTTCACTCAGCAATAGAGCCAAACAAAGAATTGTGTCATAAGTGTCAGCCAAGCTTCTCAATGACTGAAAAAGGATGTCTTCATTTGGTGACTGATGTCATTCACAGCAAGCACCACTCCCAGTGGGTAATGGTGAGGTGCTACGTAGCAAAACGATTGCTTAAACAGTTTTTTCATAGTTCGGTCATCATGTTGGGGGGTACAACAGTACACCCCCATTTCAGTGCAAAGTAGACCGAGCAGGGACTACGTTACATTGACCCTTTAACCAATTATGCCTCTACGCCTGGCCTCATTTAACCTTTGACTTGCTCTGAAGGGCAAGCATGCTCAGTAAAGAACCTCGTCCGTCTGGTCCAGCAATGTAATTGCAGAAACATTACAGAAACAAAGCAGGGGGTGTAAATAAAAAAGGCACTTCTTTAAAAGGTTCCCTTATGTTCAGAGCAATCCTTTGAAATGTGTTTTAATGTCTGCACGGACATTGCACAGCATGGTAGGTTAAATGTTTGGTTCCGCAATTGCTCACACGTGGCTGGCCGGTCATCTGTCCTCTCCGCTGTCCCAGGCGACTTTATTTGGTGCCTAGTTTGTGAAAGACGTAGCTAGAGGAACATTGTCTTTCCCTCTGGGAGATGGGTGTCAGAAATAAGAGGGCTTGTGAGAGAGTGTTGTGTTGTTGTTCGGCGTGCAGTGATCCTGCATGTGATCCTGTATCAGCAGCACTTCATACTCCAGTCCCCCATTTTGAACCACAGCCGGCTCCGGCTGCTTTTGGGGCAGCGCCCCTCCTTTGTCCAAACCGGCTTTGACTCCCTCTAACTCCAACTGGGATGGGTCGCTGTCCAAATCCAGGTGACCCTTGGCCCGTTTCCTCTTTAGGTAGCACACCCCCCCCACGGCGGCCGCCACCAGGACTAAGAGCAGCAGGATTGCCAGGGCCGGCACCAACATGGTGGTGAGCCTCTTGTCCTCCACCTGCTTCCCGGTGACAGTGAGCTGCTGGGCGGCCGTGTGGGCCTCCGTGCAGACGCTGTCCCTCCTGTTGGGGTCATCCAGAGGACTAGCGCACACTTTGTAGGTGGAGTTTGGCCTTAGCCCCCTCAGGGTGTACTCTGGGTAGGACGCGGGCACGCTGAGGTGCATGGGACGCAGGTCTGGCCCAGACAGGTTACAGTAGGTTAGACGGATTCCGCGTATGTAGGGTCGCGCCTCGATGTAGAGGTGCAGGTCCAGCAGGATGGAGGTGCTGGTCACCTTGCGCGAGCTGATGTCGGGTGCATCGGGGGTGACGGTTGCGGCGGGAATGTCATTGTTGTCCTCGTCGGGAGGGAGGTAGGGGTGGTGGCGGTTCTCGCAGTAGCTTCCGGAGAAGCCACGGGGACAGGTGCACTCGAGTTGGCCCTGCCTGTCTAGACGACAGGTTCCCCCATTCAAGCAGGTCTGGGATGGGCATAAGTAGTCAACCTCTGGGTTTTGGCTGCTGCTACTGGGGGAGGCAGGAACAGGGGGCAGGGGCTGACTGTCGGTCCCGACTGAGGTGTCCTGGTCACTGGGCCCAGCTGCTGGGATGGCAGGGGTGGTGCTGGGCAGTGTGGTGACCGGAGGTGGCGTGGTGGTGGTGGTTCTGATTGTGCTGGCGGTGACAGTAGTGGTTGTGGGGCAGCCAAACTCCCTGTGTTCCAGCCTCTCCAGCACCTTCCCAGCGTTAAGTGGAGGGAAGTGGCAGCGAGTCTCCTCCGTCCTGCCCAGCATAACTCCCTGGTTCCTGAGCCACCCGGGGAACCAGGCCAGGGTGCACAAGCAGTTGAAGGGGTTCTCAGCCACAGTCAGCCTTTTCAGGTGGGGTAAGAGCTGGGCGAACCCTTCAGGCAAGCCCTGCAGACTCAGGTTGCTGATGTCCAGCTCCTGGAGTTCACCCAGGTTCCACAGGTCATCCAGTGACAGTGGCCCCATGGGGTTCGCAGCCAAGCTTAGGTAGATCAGGCCTCGTGCCTGCCTTAGCGCTGCGGGGAAGGAGGTCAGCTGGTTGCCAGAGATGTCCAGTTCATGGAGGTTCCCTAGACTTGCCATCAGCTCCTCATCCAGGCTCTCAAGGCCTAGACCAGCCAGCTTCAGAGACTCCAGATTGGGAGTTTGGAGGTCTTTTGTCCCTGGGGATGAAAGAGAGTTGAAGCGGAGGTCCAGGAGCAACAGCCTGGGCATGGCTAGGGCAGGGAGTGTGGTGAGCTGGTTGCCCTGGAGCTTGAGCTCCAGTAGCTGCTCCAGGCCCTGGAAAGCGGCGGGGTGGATGGTCCGGATGTGGTTGCTGTAGAGGTACAGCCTCTCCAGCAGGGCCATGCCGGCGAAGCTCTCCTCTGAAAGGTGGGTGATCTGGTTGGCCGAGAGGTCCAAGTTCCTTAGTGAAGTCAAAGGCTCAAACACCCGGTCCGGCAATTCCTTCAGTTTGTTCTGACTCAGATCCAGCATCTCGAGGCTCTCCATCCCGACAAAGTCCTCTTCTGAGAGGGTCTCAATGCCGTTGTTAAAGAGGTAAAAGTTCTTGGTTAGTGCCGGGGCACCTTGGGGGATTTTGGGAGAACGACGCTGAAAGCAGAAGATGGTTTCTGGAGTGGAGCAGGAGCAGTCTTGGGGACATTCACTGGCCAGAGTTCTGCCGCGTAGCCCAATGAGGAGGAAGGGCATCAGCAGATAGTAGAAGAATGCCTTCATGTTGCGTCACTTTCCTCTCTTAACCTGAAACAACAGATCAAGGACAAGGTCAACGACATGGAGCACACACAGTAACACAATAAAAGTTTGACTGGTTACCCTGTCAGCTAGAGAAAGAGATACTAGACAAAGGGCCACAGAGCGATAATATCCACTGACTGAATATGCACTGATAAAAAAGTCATATTTTTGTTCTGTCTTGTTGGAAACTGTGAAGGACCTGAGAGGAAGGAAATAAAGACAACATGAGCACAACGCTGAAGAGGCGTAGAAGATCTAAGTTGAGATATGAAGGATTTTATACTTTATGTTCTTTCAGTACAATAAATCAGATCTCAGCTTTATTGCACTAATCTGTATAGCTCTTTAGGCTATTAGTTATTTTTTCTTTTAATGTGGTAAATTTAGTATGTTGGATTATTATAGTCAGCTTGAATGAGCATACAAAGGCTAAAAGTTGCGGTCTCTCGACAAAGCTCACACAATGGGCAATTTGTATGTGACCTCAGGTCTTTGTGGAACTTTCCACTTAAATGGTTCCACTCAGCAAGCAAGTTTCCTTTCTGAGTGCTACTTTCTGTCTATACAATAGAGCCACCTTCTTATAAAGCTGATTAATGTAAGGAATTGTAGTGTTGTGTAGAACGGTGCGCATGAACCTTGGATGTGTTCATTTCCTTGTGAGGTGGTTTTCTAGAGTGGAAAGTTATTTATTGAGCGGCAAGTGGCACACTAAATGCCTCAAACCTGCAATGGTCAACTTAAGTTCTGTCGGATGGTCTTGTCAAGTAATTTACACCGCGCATTCACCTGAGACCCAGCCTCTTCAGGCAAGAGACAGAACACCTGTAAGAGCACATAACTTAAGCCTGTGTTGAAACAGAGGGAGGAAAGGGAGGAAAGAGAGAGGGGGAATGGAGGGCAGATAAAGGGAAGAGGAAAGAGAGAGTGAGTCAGCAGGGACTTTTATCATCCTTCGTTTTGAGGATTAATCACATGAGTTATTGGCCTTGAGAGAGGAGAGGGAATATCTCCACTCTCAAGGAAGATTTTTCTTCCTTCTCCTCCCATTCTCTCTCTTTGTCTCTCTCTCGGGGCTGATAAGGATAGTGTGTGTGTTTGTGTGTGGGGGGGGGGGGTTATTATCCACAGTTCATGTTGGGGTGAAATACGCCAAGCTTAGTTTTATTGGACACTGCAGGGAGACGAACAGCGGCCATTATTTTCTCTCCCTTTTAACTTGAGCCTTGGAGACACAATCGTTTAATTTATTTTCAACAATTCCTTCTTTCAATACGTCCCGTAGTGTTTTCAATAAATGAATTATTTGTTTTAATTACATTTTGAGAATTTTAGGGAATTTATTTCGATGGGGGAAGAATTTAGACTTACTGTGTGAGTAGAAATTGTTGACACTCAAGTAGCTTCAGGTCTAGGCTATTTGGTCCCTTAAGTGAATTTCTTAATGGTCATTTTATTGGTACTTTGGTTGCTGTTATAGCGACTACCTGAAATCTGATTTTGCAGGTTTGATTTTCCAGCCATATTTCCCTATAATCTGAATAAAGGACAGGTTTTGAAAGGCGTCAACACTCAAAACATTCAAGACAATGACAGTAATTTTCCTATACAGTGGTGTTTTTTCTTCTTCCTTTCCTCGATCACCCCCTTTCTCATTCTGTCTTTTTCCTCACATGCATAGTAGCACTGCCCCTCACTCTCAGGGTTAGCTCATGCAGAAAGTTGTAGCAGCGATGTTGTAGTAACAAAATTGAGGCAATAATCACACACTGTCCTCTCAAAATTCTGGCCAGAGGGATAGCTCCATGGTTACCATTACTTCAGCACATACTCTTCACCTGTCCCTGGATGTTGCCCATCAGTCTCTACATTCCCCGTCTATGCTCTTTGACATGGGAATTATTTTTCCGCAGAGAGACAGAGGATCATGTCCCTCGTTGTTTTCCACGTGTCTGGAAATCTTATTTGGTCTAAGATTAGCTGCTGGAAAGGTTAGCTCTGCTTGTCTAGGTAGTCATCTCTCTCTCTCTTTGTCTGTTTTCTCTGTCTGTCTTTCTTTCTCTTTCTTATTGTTTTGTCTCTCATTCTAGCTTCTACTCAGTAGCGTGCGCGTGACTGTAATATTGTCATTACTTATCCCCACCAAAGATGGCTGTGACGTTGTTCACGTTCAAGAGGAAACAAAGCAGGTTTTTAGCATTCTTGTGGCTAGCGTCTGATTAATTCACTGGCAGTCATGCAATGTTTTCCTCCAAAAGCCAGTTTCAGTTGCAACCATGCACCAAGAAAAGAAAAAATGCCCAAGGCTTGTGCCAAGTATGTATTATGGCTGAAAGGGTGCCACTGAGTACATTTCCACTACATATCTGTGATCAGTTGTTCCACTTCGCAGACTCCCCCCCCCCGTGCCCTTTTACTGGTCTTTATTTTAATGTTACATTTTCTTTACTGAAAAACACGGCCTCGAATGACAAGAGTTGGAGAGGAGATCTGAGGACTGGGAGGCAGGGAAGAGACGAGGCGGGGAACACCAAAGGAGGTGGAGGATTTTCTTTACCCCAGGATCATCTCCTTACATCACGGCACCTCTAAGGCATCGATTCTCTTTCTCTTTCAACACACTTCTCTCTCCTTCTCTTCCTTGAAATCACAACCCTTGATATTAAAAAGTTCCTGGCCGTGTTTTTTTTTTCCCTCTGTTGTTTCCTTGTAACATGATCCCATGTGGTTCTACCTTGGACGAGTTCCCTGGATACACATTCTTATTGTTATTACAATCCAAATCTTTACACGTTAAAGCCAGTGCTGAGCAGAGATATAAATATTATGTAGCCAGATGCCGATGAACTAGTACAGGGGGTTAACGAGTAGCCAGCCCGCTAACTGGCTAACTTCTATCGACATCCAACACCTGCTAACATTGCTAACTCTTCCTCTTGACTTCAGCCAACTGTGCAAAAAGTGATACGCTGCTGGCACCAATCAACATTCGGTGCAGGCTTAGTAATTGTTAATGGAAAATCTTGTTCAGACAGTTAAGATTGCATCTGATGGAGGTATTCTCTGCCATTTGGCCACAGTGTAAAGGGTAGTGGGGTGAGGGGTCACTGTTATCCCATGGGTTAACACAACGCCCTGGGGTTAGTACATTGAAATGGACTGATAATGAGATTGGGTGCAGGGTAATGGATTTATTGTCAAGTGCAGTCGGCCGGAACAGCACTTCAAACAGTAGAGCAGTGTTGCATGCGTAACAGATGTTTTCTTACGGGAAAATACACTTTACTTTAATTCGATTGAACTGAATTGTTTTGTATTGGAGCAGTTTCTTAACTATGGCTCTATTCAGCTTATGAGTGCTTTTCCTGGGGTTTCTACGTGCCCTTCTTATGAAGTACTGTAGTCTCTGTTAAAAAGCAGGAAGTGGCTGGTAGTATTCCAGGGTTTATGGATAGTTCAAGTGGTAGATGGACAGACAGAACATGAAAAAGAAAAGGAAGAGGATGTGGCTGTAGAGACGGGCCATGCTGAGTGCAGGTTGAGAGGGAAAAGTAGAGGGATTGGAAAAGAGAATCAAGGAAGGACGGCTGGGCGAAGCGGACAGTCCAGCCACAATCGTTGGAGGCCAGGAAGACGTCCTGCAAGCCTGCCTAGCTGAAAGGTGCCAAACGGCACCAATGAAATAGTCCCAAAAGTGCAAACACCGTCCCCTGGCGTCCTACACGGACTCATTCAAACCTGTTGATAGGGAAATGTGTAGGCCTTTTACAGATGTGGAGGAGTAAAGAACAAAAACACATCCCACCTCTTTCTGTGCATAGGGAACCAACCAGTCACCGGGGCGGGGATGAAAAGCACGACCAGAGTGAATCAGATCAAGGCAGCCATGCAGTACAAATAGAGGGATGAGAGTCAGGAGGGGAAGAGATGTAGAATGGAGGATTGTTCTAGATCACATTTGGAATATTTTCCTAAGAGACCCAGTGTTGCCATTGAAGCTCTTCGGGCGTTTTGTTTATTTGACTGTGCCTCATTCTGACGCGGGCCAGGAGAATCTGATAACCTAGAGGGAGCCAGGGGGCTGGGTGAGTGAGAGAGAGGGCCTGCCCATCCTCTAGTGCCCGTATTAAAAGAGTGCTGATTTTGGATTTAAGCCCCCATGTCCATATAATCTTATTCATTATCCTAAATCAGCAGTCTTTTTTTATATGGGCCCGTATCTCTGATTAGACCCTCCTTGTTGATAGTTCCATGCTTTCTTTTTCTCTGTCAGTCATTCTTTTTGGCAGGCAGCGTTTTCCACTGGCAGATGGAGGACTAGGAGTCCATACAGAATACAGCCCGTGCCATGTCTACAGTCTACAGAGCTGTTGTGATCACCGAGCGGTGACTGATGGCTGTTTGACGCTGGGGCATTAAGTCAAGAGTCACGGCGTGAGAGAAGGAAGGGAGTGCAGACAGGAAAGAGAAAGTCAAACAGACAGATACGCAGACAGACAGGCTGGGTGTTTTTAGTGCGGTGAAACGTTCACCGGTAGATAAAAACATATGGAATAAAGCTACCACAAGGTGATACAGTGTAATGCGTGTCCCAGACCTGGGTTAAAATAAAATGTATAATCATTTTGAAACTGGTAGCTGTGCTTTACTGAGCCCGCCTGGTCTGTGGAGACCAATAGAAACGTTACGCTGACCTCGACCACCGGGCGAACACCGGGCCAGACGAAGAAAAAGGCACCGCAGCATATTGAAAAGCCAGTGAACCCAGGGGCCGCTGTCGTCCTGGGAGGAATGCAGCCGTGGAGCGTCAGCTTCTCTCCTCCACAGCCGTGTCATTTCCTCCCTGCTGTCTCCCGCTCCTCCCCTCCACTCTGTTTAAACATTCCTTCGACGTGCAGCAGCTGAGTTTTATAGAGGGACTTAGTCCACGTCTCCTCTGTTTACACACACACACACACACACACTGGACCCGATGTTAGATCAATAGAACGTTTTCCCTAGGAAAATATATATATATTTCCAAAGGAAAACTGGGCGAATGTAAACAGACATAGGATTTGACTGACTGCATGTGTGAATGGAGGAAACCCAGAATGAAACATAACATAACATCGTAAGGTAAATATATACTATGATAATATGTGTCTCTACAGGAGGAAACCTGCTCCCATTATAAAAACCATCATCGTAACATCTCGGCTCGCTGGCTTTGAATCGGACCGCATTTATTAAAAAGGAGAGAATGTGCTCTACGGCTTGAGCTCCAGGCCAGGAGTTAGTCTAGCCAAGCCGGTGTAGGGGACTGTATGTATGGGAACATCTCTGCCTAACACTGGGTAAGGAAAAACATGGCCTGGTGCTGAAAAGAAAAATAAAGGGATGAGGAGCAGGGGAAATTAAAGATGTGATGTCTCTCACTCGCTGTCCCTCTTTTTTTCAAGAAGTAAATGGGGAAAAAAACAGGAAGGGAAGAAAGATTCTGTCAGTAGTCTGTGGAGTGCATGGACCCATGCGGGTTTAAAGGCCTAGCCTGCATGGAACAAATAAGTTGAACCTCAGCAGTTAGAGCTTCTCTGGGCCTCCCGGGGGCCGAATATATAAAGCCCTTATCTCCACATGAAGGACAGAAGTGAGGGATATGTGGAGAGGCTGGATTTGTTCTGGGATAGCAGGTAACCCAGTGGTTAGAGCACCGAAAGGTTGCCAGATCCAGTCCCGGGGCCAACATGTTGTCACATTTGTCTTTCTGTCTCAGCACAAAGCAGTTAACTCTAATTGCTCCCAGGTCATTGAGTAAAGTGTGAATGGGTTCTCCGTCCACTTAGCTGGTAAAATATTGCTGAAATAAACACAAATTTCTAAGAGGTGTGTGTGCGTGCGTGTGTGTGTGCGCGTGCGTGTGCTCATGCGTGCACGCACAAGGGAGCAGATCCAGATCCACTAAATCACACCAAGATATCCCCTTGATCTCCTCCACAGAGTAGTAACCCTTGTTTCTTCGAACTTAACACTGTCACCTTTCTCTTATATCAACCATTCTTTCCCCATTCACCTCTTCACTGTAACCTTAAGCTCTCCTTCATGTCCCCCCCGGCTGTGTGTTTTTAAAGGCCCTCACACTGTCTGGGCAGGGGAGTCCCGGTCAAAAGCATAAATCTCAGACAAACAGGGCCCACATTTTCGCTCCCATAACAGGAAAACTCGCAACGAACACAAGAGAGGGGGAGACTAATGAGAGGCAGGATGCGGAGGCAAAGCAGACCTGACATTTATTAAGTGCCTGTTTGAAAGGAATAAAACCAACAAACGTCTCACATCAATCAGGAAGCAAGGAGAACTGGGGTAGCATGTTGGGATGTGGCCCCAAACTGGCCCTTTTCTTGTGGTGGGCCTGAAGTACAGCCAGAGCGTGCGCTCCAGCTAGTCAAACCACTACAAAGATACTGTGGTGACCAGATGATCATTGTCTCTGACAAACATCGTAAAATCATTACCCCTCCATCCACACTCTGTTAGCATATTAGTGTTTTAGTACAGTCAGAAATGTTAGAAATGCTTTTGCGCCAGACTACAGATTCTTCACTGATTTTGCTTTCTTCATTGTTCTCTGCTTTCTACTAAAATGTTCAGGAGTGTGTGTGATAAGCTCTTTATCCTTTCAATTCCTTATCTTCATTCTCTGGAAAACAAGCTGCACGTGTCACAGTTGACGCCATGCTGGTACTGCAGAAGAGGACAAACCAGTGCTTCTCTTTCATCCTTCTCCCTCCATTTTGTTTTTATTTGTCTCCCTCCCTTCTCGGCCCTTTTAAAGTCAACACATCTGACACAGCGAGTTAAACAGGTATGGCCTACAGAATGTTCACACATTCCTCAGCACTTCTGTTTACCGAAATAAAATTCTCCACATTGCAATAATATGAGCAGCTTATAATGTGAAGTTAGCGCAGCTGACAAATTCCCCGCATATTCAACTAGCCTGACGACACGCCCTCGGCCGACTTTTTGCCACACTTAGGGGCGGAGTTACCGCGTTTCGGAAAGCAAGCGGGAGTATCTTCAACATGTGCACCGTCGTCATGTCCACGTCCGACCTCCGAAACCCCTCTGAAAGTCTTCTCCCTTTTCCAGCCATTCCAATACCACATCCCTCATTCTCTCTCAGTGACCCCCACGCCTCCATTAACACTTTTATCACGTGCTGTTCCCTCTCTCCGCACTGCCACGAGGGCCTTGGTTTATGGAACAGTGCTATCCTGTTGATGCATAACCGCGCTGGTGCATTGCGGGGAACGGGGTCCAGCTGTGGTCTAGGGGTTGGGGGAGTTGGTTCTGTGAGTGGAGATTCAGGGACAGGGGGGCACGGTCTGGGGGGAGGACACTCCTGTTTCATCTCACCGGAACAGCTAAGGGGCGTAAGAGCGGGCGGTGTGAAAGGGTCGACTCGGTTGTTGCTTGGAGGCAAATAGACCTCGACACCGGCATTCCAATGGCTTCTTCAGTGATTTGTTAACACTGTCACATCCATAGATGTCACCGGTGCTGTAAATCAATAGGCACTCCTTGTGATCTATAGGAACTGCTTGTGAGCTCTGCTGTGGTCTTTTGGGGGGGGGGGGGCATCAAACTGTTAAGCTACCTGGTTTAAACAACCTCTCTCCTCTATTGCATTGCAGTTGCTGCAACCTTTCATAGGCAATCCACAAGCACACAGGTTTCAACTGATGAAAGCGCTCAGCAGTTGTGGTTGTAATGGAACATAATATTCAGTATAGGGAACAGACAGGAGAACCTGAAGAGAGGTTTGAGAAACACGGCCCTCGACAAAAGCAGCTCAGTAGATAACATCGCGAGAAGCAAAATAAAGCTCCGGGCGCAATGAGCCGTATGACTTGTCCGAGAGGTCACGGGTCAGATCGCCTGTTTTCAAGGCGGCACAAAGCGGCCGCGTCTTTTGTGTAACCCTCCACCGACACAGGAAAGATAACATGGCCTGTTTGACACAGGGAACACACTTGGATCCGGTTACACAAACATACACCTGAAACCCCTGCCCACCTTCTGGCCTCGCCGCTACAACAGGTGCATTTTGCGCACTCCTCCGGGTGTCTCGAAACCCAAAAGCTCAGAAGTGTGTCTGTGCAGCTCACGCAACCTGCTGAACCCTCCCCGCTCCAGAGCCCCCACCCCCCCCCGGCCGCATGCCGCTGCCTCAGCTCCAGGGAGCACGGCCCAGAGAGGGGGAGCGGAAGGAGGAGGGGAGGGGACGTGAGCCGGGCCAGACAAGGGTCTGTTAGCAGATGTACCTCCCCGAGCTTTGAGGCCCGGGGGTCAGGCACTAGGTTTACATCCAAAAGGAAATGTTGTCTGTTTCCTCTGCTGTTTTCTCTGAGGGAACACAAGAAGAAGGGATTGATTCAAGACAGCGTAACACAATTCCTTTGGATCATGTGGGCAGACACGCGCGCGCGCGCGCGCGCACACGCACACATTGGCCCCTTGTCCTCTGTGGAGTTTTTATAGGTATTGTCACATAGCTGCCGCAACCGCCGTCCGTCAGCGCCGTTAAATCTCCAGTCAGCGGTGATGAGGCAACCCTGCGGCCGTGATGCTTGAGCTCTCGGGACTGATAAAATCAGTGGTCAAGAGGAACACAAAGCGGCACTGTGTCACGGGCTACCATCGCTGCGGGCAACCGGCTGATTGACCAATCGATGCTCTTTTTACGGAGACGTGGTGAGAGAGACGCCAGTCAGGCGTCTGATCTTTAGCCCACTAAATGATGTTTCGTAGCGGAGACCAAATGTCCAGAGGCAGCGAACATCAAACACCGAGGGATCTTAGTGATCAGTGTTGAACGCTGGTCGACCCAATCCTTAGCATGTAACCTAAGCCTGGTTCTGTGTGAGCCTTGTACCAGTCGGGCACATAGAGGTACGAGATAAGCGAACGCAATTGTTATTGTTTGAATCCCAAAAGGTTCCTTATTGTTGTTGTGCTTCACAGTCAGAGACGTTTGACAGGGCAGGTCCGAGGTCAGTAGATTACAGCCACCACAGTGCACCGCTCCAGACTCTCTTTACAGTTGTTACTGATTCTGGGTCCAACTGTTGACTGTACTTCGGAGACTGACTGGTGGTAGAACAGTGGTTTGCCACTGTTCCCAGGTCAGCTTTGAACCACTAGCTACAGCTTGCCTCACCCTTTACTATGGTTACAGCTGAGCCATTGGTCCGGTCCAGACAGGGTGACCCCAAGTCCAGGAGACCAGGCTCTGCTTGACCCGACCGGGTCCGTCACGCAGTAAAGTGGCATGAAAAGCAAACAGACATGGACCCCTCTCTCTGCGTGAGAGCTTGTCCTTCACTCTGCCTCTCTCCCCTTTTTTCTGTCTCCCTCTGTCTCTCTTCCTCTCCCCTCTTCTCCCTTCATCTGTCCTCTGTGTCTGTCTTCCACTTGGTAGTGGGTCGATGAGAGGAGGGGTGGAGGTGTCCCCTCCCCCATCCCTACATCTGCCCCCCCCCATGAGGCCCTGTCCCCATGAATTGATGGCCTGTTGAGGAGCAGGAAGGCGCCACCGTGTCAAACTGAACCCTGAACTCTAGTCTTCGGGTCACAAAGAAGGTTTTTGTCCACCTCGACACTGCCCAGTAGTGTGACTGGGGATTGGGTTACGGGAGGCTAAATTGCTATAAAAAGCAACCGCTGTAAATTGTCAATTCAGAGGGAACAGCAGAGAAACAGTAAATATCTAATATTTAACTGATATATAACAAATAACTGGCTGAAATAAAACTAACGTTGGAATATAATGTGAAGTGAAAGCAGCGGTTTTTGCAGCAGATGTCTTTTTTCCAATAACGCTGTTCAGCATGTGTCTGTATTGTGTCTATATCAGAAAATATTGTTTGCTTGTCTTTATTTTTGTGTGTGTGTGTTTGATTATGATAGAAATACGTGTGTGTGTGTGTGTCAAGGAGTGGTTAGAGCGGTTCAACCTGTTCTGTGGCTGTATCCTGGCACGAGGCAGGTGTGATGTGACAATCCAGTCTCTCTCTTTCAATCACTATCTCTTTCTTTCTATCTATATCTTTCTATCCCACCACCATACTTTGTCTCCATCAACAATATTCAGCTGTCATTTACAGCCATGTGCATCTTTCTGGGAAACGCCATGATTTACCATCATCCCCTTATGTTGCCATTATATGTTTAACAACCTATCTTGACTCGTGTTCAACTTATTTTCAACTTCAAACAGCTATCCAGGTGATCAAACCTGATTTAGATGAGACTGAGTTTTACCTGATTCCCAATGCTGTTCTTTGTTTCTTGGCAAATCATTGTATTTCCTTTCCTGAGATTCCTGTCAGGTGTCTTTTGAAAAAAAAGAAGGTTCAGAACCGCAAGATTTATCATGTAGTTTAAGTGAAGAATCTGAGCATATTTATGAACTGGACCTTTCTGCATCTGCTCTGTTACTTGCTTCCCTCTGTTCAACACTCAATTGTAGAATGTCAGGGTTTAACTGTCAAGTCAGCAATTTCATGCTACCTATTTAAGGGATAATCCAGAACTAACTATTTGTTCTCTTGAAGGTAATGTGAAACTGACAACAGCGCGTTAGCAACGTTGAACTGATCACGACACTACACCTCCTTGTAGTCTACTGCTTTAATATGTTCACATTCGAACTCTAGTCCGTCTGACATTCTGCTGTTGCTCAGAGTTCAAAGGTCCAGTCAACCAAATCGGAGTGTTTACGACTCATGTAGTCATTGGGTGGACAGACTGAATGATGGACAGACTGAATGACGGACTGATGTCCCTAAGGTGCAAAGACACGCACGTCACCGAGGGTAAAGAGACCGTCTCAGAGTGACTCTCCTTGGCACCGCCTCCCTGGCCACTGGTCCCTCCTCTCACACCCCACGTCTCCACAGACGATACTCAGCAGAATGTTCCGGACACACTTCTGTTTTGACGGTCAAGGCATTGCCGCTCCTCTGACACACACGCATACACACGCACACACATGCACGCACACACGCACACACACACACACACACAGTGACAGTTAATCCAGTAGCAGGTAGGTCACTAACAGGAGCTGCATTCATTGTCAGATCTCAAAACATGACTGTAAATTCCTCGTCAGCCCTGTCACCCCTTTCCCACCTCCCCCCCTCAGGTCTGTTCCCCGTGGAGGGTGAGTGTGGGAGGAATGCAATGAGAGCAATTAATGAAGTTGTCATCCGTCAGGCGCACCTACCATAACAGTGGTGAATGTGTTAGACTTGCAACTGTACCCGCGCGGGGGGGGGGGGGGGGGGGGTTCTGACAAATCTAACTACATGCAAACATGGTCACTGTTCCATGTTGTGGTTTTCCAGTGAACTAATACTGATTTGGAAGATGGCCTCACTTTTCCAACTGATGTGCTGCTTGACTTCTCTATAACTACCATAATGGAAAATGGAGCCACAGTCAACATTGCATCATGTCTTGGGTAACCAGTATAGACTCTTCTGAAGAAGTGCGCCGACACAAACGCCCCCTGACACAACCACACACCTTTGAAGAACGACACTGTCACAAACACCTCTGACACAATCACACTCCTGTAAAGGAATACACATTCAGAAACGCCCCTGACACAACCACACACCTTTGAAGAACTACACTGTCACAAACACCTCTGACACAATCACACTCCTGTAAAGGAATACACATTCAGAAACGCCCCTGACACAACCACACACCTTTGAAGAACTACACTGTCACAAACACCTCTGACACAATCACACTCCTGTAAAGGAATACACATTCAGAAACACCCCTGACACAACCACACACTTGTGATGTAATAAACAGTTACAAACACTCCTGACACACGCACACACCTGTGGCACAGTCTTCTACGCAAATGTGTGAAGCTTTTGAACTCAGGGCGCCCTCATCCTCTTACCTGGGCTAGCTTAAAGACACACACACACCTCCATTCAACCCCCCACCCTTATCCCAAGTCTGTTTCCTCAAACATGTCTTCTGCCAAATAAATCATCTATACATCTATCATCTATACAGCTTTGGTAGCTGTCTTCAGGGTTGTAAAGGGTTATAGACAGAGACATGGAAGGAGTTGAAAGGTCCATGCAGGAAGCAACCAACTATCTATCTATCTCACTCACACACACACAGACACACACACACAAACATGTCTGTTTCAGTTAGGTGTGCAGTAGTACCAGCTAAGAGAGAGGTTGTAAAAACAAAACAGGAAAGCATATGCATTGCGTCTGGCTGAACAATTCAGGGGTTAAACAGACCTTAAGAAGGTGGAAAGGATTCACTTCACAGTTCACCTATCAGAGGAGTGGAGGCGTTTGTCAGCTTTTGATCATGATGTTCTTGTCAGAGGTGTTTTAATAGAAAGGTCACAGTTGTCTGGTAGGACTGCGTGACACTAAAGAATGCCAGAGATTGCAGGTATGGATCAGACGACCAACAACAGGACGTTGTTGCCAGTGGCAGACAATTTAACAAACAATAGTCACTGATGCCAATTTTGAGGAACGTGTCAAGTTTGCGCTTGTCGGGGTTCTAAACACTAGCAGTATCGCACCTGATGCATGTGACAAAAGCTTTGATAATGAGTTGATCCGTTGGTTCAAGTATTTAGTCCTAAGGCTAGTTTGGGTACATCTGCACTGATTCCGCCGGGTCGCTCTAGCTCAAGTTGGTGGCATTGGTTGCATGAGCCTCGTCAGGGCAGGTATCTGCCACTCGGTGCCTCTGTCAGCCATGCAGCTTGTAGACGTGGGAAGGAAAGAGAAAAGAGTGTGAAAAGCAAAAGAGTGTGAAAAGCAGACTGCAGCAATCGTCCACGTCTACAAATGTACCGTTTCCTCTTTCCTCATTCTTTTACCGACAGGCAATATCCCAACCTACCCAACGTTTTTTTCCAGGACACGGTGTTACCGTTCCATAGAAATGACTGTTTGTGATTTTTCAATTCGTTCTTGCCGAGAGGCTTTAAGCATGAAAACCACAGACACGCATGCACACCACGTACCAAGATAAGAAGATGAATGACAAGAAGATCTCTCAGGCTGATTAAACTGTCACAAAAGAATGCATGGTGAGACCCCTTTACACGTGATTGGTCACTTGCCAGGATTTCACGGCCAATCAACGGTCTCCGGCTCCCTGATGTCATCTTGGCTCAGGGGATGCTTTGCCTGCTGACTGAGCTCGCTGTGTTCTCCCTGGGGCTAACGCTGCCTCTGCTGCAACTTCTTATTCTGACGTTTCTGTTCAACGGGTCACAGTTCATCTCTTTCGGGATAACCTGAATATACCGTATAAAGGTTCGCTCTATAAACAAGGGAAACTCAGTCCTTGTCACAACCCCAAGTCAGAAAAATCTGTCAGCACGACTGTGACTTGCCAACGCTGCAGTTAACAAACAACCGTCGTCTGCCTGTTTCTCCAGTTCGCTGGGTTAGACATGAAGAACTGCAACCACAGATGGAGAGGGAGATAAAAGAGGGAGAGAAAAGAGAGGGAAAATAAAGAGAAAAGACAGAAGTAGACCAAGACGTCCATTTCCAGCTCCATTTCCCTAGCCTCTCTTTCATTGCCCTAGCTTCATTGTCCCATCAACCCCAGGCTAACCTCCAGTCAACATTCAACCAACATTCCATGAATGGAATAACGAATCCCACCTACGGAGAGCTATGTGGCGTGTAGTTCCGCTTCGACTCATGAACAGGATCTGCCTCCGGAGGCTGAAGCGCTTCTACGTACATGTATTGATACACACACACACACACACACACATTCTGTGAATGTGTTCCACATGGGTCTCCACTTTAAAGAACCCTCTACTGAATTCAATTTGAGAGCAGTTCTCCCCAGGAGCCTCCTTCTGCCGACCCATCCGGAGAAGTGAGAGATCGGGCCCTTCTCTGTGTGTGTGCGTGCGTGTGTGTGTGTGTGTCTGTGTGTGTGTGTGCGTGAGCGTGCGCGTGTGTGCGTGCGTGTGTTTGTGTGTGGGAGTGCCCATGGATGGGATCCTCATCTGTCTGTTCTGTCTTGTCCGGTCACACTGTTTTGTTATTAGCGTTCAGATCTGAGGAACAGAAAGAGGACAATAAGCCCAGCGTGTCATTCCGCTGGGTGGCTGATTGTCTGTCTACTGCCGAGACGAGCCGTTTGGTCGTCCGTTGCGAGAGGTTTGTTAGCGAACTTGTGTCTCGCTGAGCCAACGATTGCCCGCGTTTAGGTGTGCGTCTCATTCAATTGACCTTTCAGTTGGTTCTGAATGTGCGTTTGTGTGTTCGAGCAAGCAGACACGGGGAGAGAGCGATGGAGAAAGAGAGGGAATGCGCCAGCCCGGTACATCCTTGTTTGCTCAATCCTGTATGTGTTTGTTTAATATTGAAATAGGAACATTCAAACCCAACTAGAGAACAGAATGAAATGCCATCTCTGTGTTATGCTATGGTTGCCTTGTGTCCTGCTGCCTATAGGGAGGGCTTAAAGCACATCCGTCCAGTAGCATATACATTGCCTCAGAATTGATAGGCTCAGCCTTCCTAGTACCTATGTACAGGTAGGTATTACAGTTCCATATTTTAACGAATTCACTAACTGGTGACCTGTTTGTTTTTACCAGAGGCTTTATCATGATAGGAGACACAGAGGTACATTCTGAATACAATTTCTCACTACGCGAACACATTTGTAGTTCAGGAATCTGTTTCTGGTTGGATTTCTGCTGAGGAGCTATGAATAATTATGTGGAGTTTCAATGCAATCTGTCTGGATGGTTCTACCTTTAATCCTGTCTTTTAAACATCAACATTTCAAACCTGCCTCACTGCCTGTCTGCCTGCGGTACTAGTTGTGATCTCCTTGTTTGCTCTCTTGACCGGGCGTGTGTGTGTGTGTGTGGCCGTACCTCTAAGCCGGAGAGGAATTAACAGACTGCCTCACAGTTACTCAGAGCACTTTCTCTCTGTCTGAGGATTGAGAGGTTCGAAGCCGGTTGAA
The DNA here is from genome assembly GCA_016801175.1 of Esox masquinongy. Classification (NCBI taxonomy): domain Eukaryota; kingdom Metazoa; phylum Chordata; class Actinopteri; order Esociformes; family Esocidae; genus Esox; species Esox masquinongy. The sequence goes on along the minus strand of JACXGI010003482.1, from coordinate 37,248 downwards.
AGCCAATTAGTGAGTGTAGCAATCCAGACTCCCCTAGGCCTCGGGCAGCCGACTGGGGGTCACAAAGGAGAGGAGGGGCCCGCACTTCACAAAACCTGTGTAGGCCCTGTCAGTACAGGACAACACAATGGGCTGAGGTGATTGGGGGCGGGGCAGGGGCGGGACGCCCTTACATCAGTGTGCGACGCAGCAGGTCCAGACACACTCCCGTTCAATCACGTAATGGACCGACCCGAGGGCCCGAGCAGGCCAATCATCAACCGGGGATTAAATAACCCTTCCCCGCCTGCCTGCTTTTTACAGACCACCACACACACATCGGCACACACGCGCCCACACACCTTCCCGTGACCTCCCCGTCACCTCTCTGTGGCCTCTCCGACGCGGCTGTTAGACCTCGTGATGTTCTGGCCTTGCCTGTGTGCTCGACGGGCCACAATGGGGGATTCAGTGAACTGGGACACTCACGAGCGGGGAACGTGGTCAGGAGAACACTATGAAGTGGACTTTCTTGGAAACTCTCATCGCAGTCATTCAAAGGACTGTTTCCACATCCAGAAATTGGGCCTGCATGTGAAGTTATGCTACGTTTGAAGTAAGACTGGTCCCTGTTTACTGCAATTTAGGATTATCTTGTTTCATACCGCTGGCTGTTAATAGTCTGAAAGTTATGCCTTTGTTCAGGTACTCATTGTACATTTTTAGTTAGTCCTCGATTGGTTTGCCTGGTTAAAAAGAATAGCGTAACAACTAAAGTAACTTTAACTTACCCACAAACCAGAGCCTCCTCCTGTTTCACTCTCCCTGGGGCCTGAGGCGAAGCAGTGTCTATCTGTAAACACAGCAACACAACGGAACTGCTTTAACACACACTGTGTTTGTGTATGACAGGCCACATAGACCGTTGAGTTGAGATCAGGACATAGACTCGGAAGAAAATGAAATGTGTGCACTCTAATGTGTCACTTGATAGGCGTGTCTACAGAATGCTTTAAAGGTTAATAGGAATGTATTTAGGGTTGGTTTAGAGCTGTATTTTTCAGCCCTCCTGCCCCCATCTCCAGCCTTAACCCCAGCCCTCCTGCTCTGCTCTCCCCATCGCCCCACCAGCTGAGCAGTAAGTGGTGTTGTTTCAGTGGGGAGCGTACCGACGCCACGGGGACGGAGCGTGCTGAACGGCAGCAGGACGTGGTGTGGGCGTCTCTCTGGCACGGCGAGTGAGAGGACGCAGGACAGACCCAGAGATAGAATGACAGGGGGAGGGAGGGAGGCCAAAGAGGACCAAGAATGCAGGCGGATAGCTCTTTAAACCCTCTCAGCTGCCTGAACTGCAGGCCATCTTATCAGGCCGTGTGTGTGTCTGTGGTGTGTGTGTGTGTGGTGTGTGTCTGTTGTGTGTGTCTGTGGTGTGTGTGTCTGTGTGTGTGTCTGTGGTGTGTGTGTGTCTGTGTGTGTGTCTGTGGGGTGTGTGTGGTGTGTGTGTCTGTGTGTGTGTGTGTTTGTGTGTGTGGTGTGTGTGTCTGTGTGTGTGTGTGTTTGTGTGTGTGGTGTGTGTGTCTGCGGTGTGTGTGGTGTGTGTGTCTGTGGTGTGTGTGATGTGTGTCTGAGCAGTAGTTGTGTGTGTGTGTGTGTGTGTGTGTGTGTGTGTGTGTCTTCAAAAAGTTTCACAGGCTACATAGTCAATGCAAGAGCTGTTGTCATGGGTGTACTAAAATGCTAATGTCGCAGCTCCAAGACAGTTTGTGTCTCAGATAAAAGCCCATGACTCAAGTAGATCATGCAGTGACTTGGGGCTGTGTGAACTGAATAAGAACCAAGCTGAACATACGTAACCCCTAGCGCCCTCAGAGAACACCGCGAATCTCCACTTCCTGCAACCAGGGGGGTTTGACACACTGCCAACACTCAAACAGGTATCGACACTCCTGCCAACCGCTCATACGCTTTATACAAGTGTTTGTGTGAGACCGGAGGCCTTGGTTTATCGCTTTTCAAAGTCAAAGTATTTTTATTTGTCAGACGCAGGAAATAACACAGCGTCGTTTTGAACAGTGAAATTCTTGTGACATGGCACGCGACATCTACGCAGTAGGCTCTTCATTTTACATTTCATTGATCACTTCAGTCACTGGTTACCCATCAGCTGGTAATTTAGGTCTTCATCAAGAGATACCCTGAACTGGTGAACACATCCGAGTATATTGACGTTGTACTTTTGACACACCTGGTTGACATCTACAGGACTGATGGCATCTAGAGGTGACGACAGCCTGGAAGATCACGGGGCAGGTGACAGATGCTGGAATGACGTTGTTTTTCTATCTGATCTATACTCATGTTGAGTTCCAGCTCAACGGTCTAGAGACTTGGGAGAATCAAGTTGATGAGGTAACGACCAATCCTGTGTTAATGTTATTGTTCGTTCGACTTGGGGGTCAGTGCTATGCAAGATCAGGTGTAATGTCTTTAGCCGGTGTTTGTTTGAGATCAACCGGAAGCAATGGGAATGTCACAAATGTGTGAACCCCTCCCATCTGACACTCCACACAGCCTGAGGTTAACACCCAATGTATTTTAAAGATATCCAGTAGGGTTTGAACCCAGGTCTGTTTGGTTTTCATATGGCAATAAAATGAATTGAACTGAATCTGGATTCCAGTTTTGCTATTACTTATTCTTAAATGTAGCTCTTGAGGATGATTAAGAAGGCAAGTCATTGGCAAATTGGATTTAAACAAACCACTACTTTATCAGTAATTCCGCCCTCTATCTATCTCTAATGTATCACTAATTCCACCCTCTGTCTATCTCTAACTTATCACTAATTCCACCCTCTGTCTATCTCTAACTTATCACTTATTCCACCCACTATCTATCTCTAACTTATCACTTATTCTCTATCCATCACTTACCTTTCACTAATCATATATCCATCTCTAACTTATCATTAATCCTCTATCCATCTTCATCCCTAATCATTTCACATACTAGTGCTGGTACCAGGGCTTGTTCATGCTGTGTGTGCTTGGACCCCTACTTGTTCATGACTGTGTGTGCTTGGACTCCTACTTGTTCATGACTGTGTGTGCTTGGACCCCTACTTGTTCATGACTGTGTGTGCTTGATCTCCTACTTGTTCATGACTGTGTGTGCTTGGACCCCTACTTGTTCATGACTGTGTGTGCTTGGAGCCCTACTTGTTCATGACTGTGTGTGCTTGGACCCCTACTTGTTCATGCTGTGTGTGCTTGGACCCCTACTTGTTCATGACTGTGTGCTTGGACCCCTACTTGTTCATGACTGTGTGTGT
>JACXGI010003482.1:23238-33838 GCA_016801175.1 Esox masquinongy | reverse complement strand
TTGGACCCCTACTTGTTCATTACTGTGTGTGCTTGGACCCCTACTTGTTCATGGCTGTGTGTGCTTGATCTCCTACTTGTTCATGACTGTGTGTGCTTGGACCCCTACTTGTTCATCTAAATGCAGCCTCTGAAGCTCTCCTTTCTGCTCCCTCTGTCTTTCTCTCATCTGTCCTCCACTAGTTCTCAGTCTCCCAGTTCTCCCTCCCAAGGCTGAAACATTCATGTCTGAACCCAGACTCACTTTGTAGTGGCAGCCACTCATCTGTTTACAACATGTTTAAATTATAAGTAACAAATTTAATAAAAAACAGCCCAAATTGGACAAGGCCCGGCTGGATTTCTTGTTGGAGTCAGAGTGAGAAACTCATGATGTTTTCTTTTATGTTGATTTTTTAATATGGAATAGTTAGTTCGGGTCTTGGCCAATTGGCAGGAAGGATCTTGGGCTGACTGAATGACATTAATACACCTGACCAGTACTGACTCTATCACGGTCACAACCGTGTCCTGTTCATTTAAGCACTGTGTAGCAAAAGGTTTTGCTATGAAGAACACAAACAAATGTTTGTTATTGAACTAGTTAGTTTGTGTAGAACTTCACTTGTGAAAGGGATCACATTATAACCACATTCAAGTGTGGTTGAAGGTCAGACATGCTCGAGCGCGCACCCACACACGGACAATCACAACAACGTGTGTATGGTAGCTGATAACAGCACTATTAGCTGTGTCTAGAAATAGATCCTAGGGAGAAATCATGAGTGTGCGTGTTGTGAACATACCTCCGTGAAAGTGTATGTACTTGAGCTAGTGTACTCGTCAGCACTTTCTGTGATTTCAAGAGGGTTTCCTAAGGCAGAGACAAACACACACACACACACACACACACACACTAGATGTAGCACATCAGCTAACCATTAGTCTAACTTCAGAAACCCTGTTGACATAAGATTAAATCTATACTCAGGGAAACTTCACGAGTTAATGTTCATCTGATCATGTGTTCAATTTGTGTATTTTCCATTAGTCATTAATAGCGAATGGTTAAATATTTGACCCTCTTGGTTTGAAGGCGGTCGACAAAAAGAACAATGTATTAGTGTTAAGGAGTTTTTTGTGTTTGTTAGGCCAGTGTTTGCAAAGATAGATCCAGTCTGTTCTTTCTCTCCGTTTCTGTTTCTCCGTTTCTCTCCGTGATTTACTATTCTAGCCAGTCTCTAGGTTCCATCATACTAAACCCTGCAAGATGTTGGAATGATAACACAAAATTTTTTGTGACCAGGCTATACTATTAGCTTTTTGACCATCCAAATATTTCTGACGCTGTCCCTTTCTCTCTGTCCATCTCTTCATCTCTTTTTTTCTCTCTGTCATTCTGTTCCTCTATCTCTCCATCTCTGGTTCAAGCATCATTTCCTAATGACAGTGTTGGCCCAAAGTAATTACAACCTTAGATTAAGGGTCGTTTCTCTTTTTTTATAACCTAGCTGAAACACAGCAATTAGTGGTGACTCTCGGGGATGTGCTCCTTCTCTCTCAGTCGGTCTTTCTCTCCTTTTCTCTTTGGCCCCAGTTCTCCTTTTTGGTTAGTGGCCGTTTTGGCTGTTTTCTTTTTTTTATGTTCCATTGACTTACAAGCTGGAGAGAGGAGAGGATGAAAGAGAAAGGCAGGAATAAAAGAATGGGAGCTAGGTTACAGTCAGAAGGCTGAGAGGGCAATTTCAGAATCTGTTTGTCAGTCTTTCCAAGCGACCGACCAACTGTCAGTCTGTCTTTCAGGGGGAACATCTGTGTCTGAAGCCAATCTCTCTTTTTTTTTTACAAACACAAGGTTTTGAACTTTGACTAAAGGGAGTGTGCAAGACGGTAGTTGTTTGAGGTTTGCTTTCGGTTCAAGCCGGGCTCCACTTGTAGACCTTGCGTGCGTGTGTGTATTTATAAAGAGGTTTTGAAGTGGTTTTACGGAACGCATCATTTGGCTCGATCGGCTTGAGTCTTCTTCAATTTGGCTTGGCAGTCAGACATCGTGCTGGAATGGGTTTGTCTTCCACATACCGCTGGGTCAGCATTGTTGTTCAAGGCCCTTTGAAGTGATTGAAGCCAGGGGCTGGATTTGAGTGTTCTGCCCAGGAAAGCTGCTCTGGCTCTGGGATGTCAACAGTGGCACACCCTGTGATATGGGGAACACCTGATTCTAGTAGCGCTGCGGTGGAGGCCCTCGCTGAACTCATTATGACGCGACTGTAGCTTAGAGACGCTCCCAAATAAACAGACAAACAAACAAGTGTAGGCACAAACATACTCTAAAACATGCTGATTTTGACACAATCCAATACACGCGTTGCTAGCAGGGATGTGCTCTCACTTTCACACGATTTTGCTAATACAAAACATACATAGATGCACGCACAGATAGATACACACACACGCACACGTTTCTTCTGCATCACCAGCTCCATCTCCCTGACTGCTGTGTGAAGGCCCTGCTCCCGTTCTCCCTCCCCCCTTCACCTCCTCTCTCTTCAGGCCTCCTCGTCTTGCCACCTGACTTTTAACCTCCTAATCCTGCGTTGTAGAAGGTGAGGGACCTCAAACAAGGTCTCCTAATTGGGTATTTGGGGGTAGGGAGGCTGGGGGGCTTTAAGGGCCACTGGTTGAAGTGTGCTGTATGCAATGAACATCCTCTGCCCTAAGCGACACAGGGAGAAGAGCATTAATGGATTCCTAAGTATGTGTGTGATTTCACTAACTCAGACAATCGACAGTCGCTGTTGAGCCTTGTTTGCCTGTTGGCCGAGTTCAGTAGTTTCACACAGTATCACAGTATGATAAGAAATATTCCATTGCTTTTCACAATGTGAAGAGTTTATAATAAAAACGTTAGGCTTTCATTCTGTTACACTGGCTCGTGAAGTGTATTCTAAATTCGAGATATTTTCTTATCAAAACTTAAAACACTTAAAATCGGTGGTGTCAGTAACAGAAAAGTTTAGCATTTGCTGGGCTAGTTTTAGCATGATTATATACATTCTGATGGCAGATGACCAGAGGACTGTGAATTCCCTGTTTCATGACAATGACAGGAGCTAAAGCATGTACACTTTAGTCCACATGGGCGCTTGCCTAAAGAGGCTGCTTAAGCATGTACACTTTAGTCCAGATGAGAGCAGGCCTGAAGAGGCTGCTTAAGCATGTACACTTTATTCCAGTTGGGAGCAGGCCTGAAGAGGCTGCTTAAGCATGTACACTTTAGCCCACATGGGAGCAGGCCTGAAGAGGCTGCTAATGTTCCAAGTGTTAAATGAGAGTTTCATATGTTGTTTAAATCCAAGTAGCAGACGTAAATGACGTGGAATATCCCATTATTGTTCTCATATGTGCTCTCATTACACAGTCACTGGTTCCACTTAATCACTACAGAGACAGGGCAGATGAAGCATGTCTAACATACTCCTGCTTTAGCTTTTTTAGCCTGTGTCTCTCTGTCTCTGAGCCTGTCTTTGTTTTTCTTTGTCGTTCTCTCTATCCCTCTCCGTCCCGATTTCTTGAGCAAACCTCTGACAGGAATGACATGAACGGGATTCCTCAGAGTCACTTCTATAGAAAAAGAAGTCCTCCTGCTGCCGACTTGGTTTCCACACTGTACCTTTGACTGACCTCAAGAGACTGAGACTTGTCAGCACACAGGCTCCTACATGAACACACTTGTCAGTAGCAGTTTGAGAATGGCCCCGGCCTGAAGCAAAGATTAAACCCTGGTGCCGTCGTCACATGGACCAATCAAATGAGCAGTTGTCTTTCCCTCTCAGAGGGGAGCGAGAGGTTATCAGTCTCTTTCATCCATCTTGTCTTTCATTTCTTTTGTTCCACTATGTTTTCTAGTAAGATTCATTAAAGGTTGCTAGTGAGAAGTGGTGTATATTTATTTTGACACGTGTGATGATCTTTGATTAATTACCTTGTCTGCGCGTGTTGTTTTTCCCGCGCGCTTGTGTGTGTGTGTATCTTGTGTTGTCGCATGCACAGGAGAAGGCCGTGGCACATTTCCTTCTGACAGGTGGCCTTTGTTTTATTCCTTTAATAGTGTTAAACAACCGAGGCCCCCAGGGCCCTGACCAGCCCTCACCCCCACTGACAGCCAGTCACAGGAGAGGTCCCGGGGACACGTGATAATCTACCCAGTGTGTGTGTGTTTTATGTTAATGCCCTTACAACGCATGTACACCCAGCGTGGACGCGTGCACTCGTACACATACTTGGACAGCCAGACATCTTTACCCACATGCATACATCATAAATACATAGATACATCGTACATGTATCTTACATACATACACAAACATTACAGACTCTCTGCTGCCCAGATGATAGTGATCTAGTAACAGTGGCCGGTAGAAATATGACATTAGGGATTCTGGAGTACTGGTGTTCAGTAATACAAGCATCTCTTTCCATCTCTGTGATCTAACTCCAGTATCTTGCTCACTGTACTCGACAAAGAAATGTTTGCTTGCCACACATTTCAGTTTCTCTCTATTTCTCATTCCCTCTTCATCGCTTTTCAATGCTTGAGAATTCTTCTCTAGCACCCTCAGTGTTCCCACCAGAAAACCCATCTCTAAGCACAGGGAAATGACCAGGCTTTCTCCTATGTCATATAGTCAGTCCTCAAATCCAAGGACCTATAGCACAGGAGATCAAACCCACCAGACACAGCCAGTAAATATTTTTTGGGTCTTCTTGTGGCATATGCATTCCAGTGACAACGTTTTGTATCTATAGCTCTTATGACTCAAAGTTAATAATTACGTAATTACCCATAACCAGTATGTTATAAGCTAATGGGAGTCTATCTGGTTAATATGTAGCCTAGACACGGCTTCCGGGCAACCAGTATTAGACTGTGTACTGACAGCTTCATCTCTCCTGTTTATACTCACGGAGCTGAATGGGGCTGAAACAGCCAGGAGGATCTAAGCGAGCCGTGGTTTATAGTGGACTAGTGTGTGTGCGTGTCGGCGTGCCTGTGTGTGATCGCGCAAAAAAAGGTTGATTGTCGGACGGTTGTCCGCGGAGGAGTCTAGATCAGAATGTCTTATTATCTACTGCACCGTCGATATCGAGGAAGGGTCGTGAAATTGCCCTCAGTTGCTAAATGGCATATGCGTGAAGAAAGGATGATGTAGCAGTTTGTCTTGTTGAGATGACAGCGTTCACAACGGCTGGATGACTGAGATGACTGTTCACAACGGCTGGAAGTTGTTTGGTGTTCTCGGTGGTCAGGATTCATTCATGATGATCACTGTTAATTAAATATTTTGTTGAAAAAATCTGATTAAATCTGATTCATAATGTTTTTTAATAGCTTCTGATTTAGGCCTATTCATCAAGCTAATTGGGATGAACTTGGAAATATACAGGATAATTATGAAACTTCTATATGCATAGCCTATTCTTGCTACAAGGATATAATGTAGCCTAGCAATGAGGAGACGTATGACATATGTTGATTTATTTATATAATTTGGTAACTCCCCCAATCTGACATGTTTTAACAACTGTTTTCCGCGAAACTGATTTCTTCGAGTTTTCTGATAGCCCATGTTCATTGTGAGTAAGGTTGTAGTTGAAAGACGACTTTCTTTACCTTTTTTTACGAGAAGACTAAGGCTAATCTGATTTTGCTGATTTCTTTAAGGAACTCTGACACACATTCTTTATTATACTGATCAATAACTGTTGGAAAACGACACTTTCTAAGTGAGTGGACATACACCACTGGTGCAGAGGAATAGATACAAGTGGTATGGTCGCTCAGCAATAACTATACCGAAGCAATACCATTTACGCTTTTCTATTTATTTATTTCACTATTGTTGAACCAGGTGAGTCAATTGAGAGCCAATTCTAATGTTCAGTTAAGACATGGCTAAAGACGTACAATTGCAAGCCTCTAGTCAGTCATCGCTGGGTTTTTTGTATTGTGACCTTGATTTCATGCCATCTCCAGCGCTTATAGGCTACTCCGTGTCAGTTCACAGAAGAGGCAAATCCATACCAAACCACAAGATAATAACATTTAATTTCGTTTTTACCCCGAGTGACCAAATAGATTTGAATCCAAGGTTATACTAGCCTACAGCCTACCATTACTTTCAACTCGTGGCAAACAGAGAAAAAAATGTGGACGCTTGTAGAACATCCCTATAATGCAGTGTGTATTCCCGTGTGGGCCGGTTCCCGCACCAGCCGCATGTCGAAAACAGCTTCGCCCGTTGGTAAACAAGTACCCGCGCGGTCCAGACGCGAGCTCTGCCCTGCGCAGCGTCCTGTGGTCAAACACTTCAGCAGCCTTCTAGTTAGTGATACAGTTACGACTGAAGCGTTTCCAGGTGCTAAGCACAGATAAATGCAGTTCTTTTGCATTTGACTTTCTGACACTCATTCGATTTCGCTTGTATTTTTCAACGATGTGTGTAAATTATTAAATATTTTTAGGTGAAACAATGTTATTGTAGGTTTGCACGCTTGGCCGGGTACACGTCGGCTACCAAGACGACACCCTCTCGTTTACACACTGTTGTAATATAAGCTCTCATTCAGTGGTGAGAGGCCGTGCCAGTCTGAAATGTAATGGGTCAATATTTCACCTCTTGAGTCCTGTCAAAAAACGTTCAAACATTGCAGGAGTGGGTGTACGGGCGGGAGTGTGTGCACACTGGAAAGGTGTTGTTGACCAGTGTATTTCTTGTAAATATTAAATCATTAATTTGTTATTTAATTAATGTAATAATGTTTGTGTATTCCTAAAGTAATAAAGTTAATAAACACAATGAAGATATGTCCAAAATCATAGCCCCAAATATTTCTTAGCCACAACGTGCTTATTTCCCTTTACGCATTTTCCAAAACGTTGAATTAGAAATCTTTCTCACATAACTACATATCTCCTAGGTAATTTATCTGCAGTGTTTTTATAAAATAAACTGTTTGGCGGAAAAACTTACCTTTTTCTGTTCTCTGAGTAAGGGTTGAGTTGCGGTGCACTCAGAAATGTGTGCTATTATATTATACTGTTTATCCACAAGAACGAACCACGTAGAACAAGTAAACAGTTCGAAATCCTTAAGTTGTCCGTGGTGCCATCTGTCAAAAGTCTGCTAGACTGTGAAGCAGCGTAACTTTATTAAACTACACAAAACCTCAGTGTCTAGCGAGTGGTGGAAAGCTCCACGTCGAGGAATGCGCTTCAAGTGTCCGGCTTGAGCTCGTTCACTTCCCGACCCCTAGACAAAAGCGCTTTATTGGCGAACGAAGCTGAGAGTTTTTACTTGTGAATGGGAGGAGCGAATCGATGCAGCTATAGAGGAAACCAGTGCGCTCTGAGCTCTGTGCTATACTTGTGGCTGCACGGAATTGAAATGCAACGCTCTTATGTGCGCTCTCCTCACCTTGACAGATCAAGGTGGTGCAAAGCTACAGAAACAGTACACTTTATTTTTTCACTACAGGGGTTAAACCCTACGACCTGTTTCTTGTGAGAATGTTTTTCTTGCAAACTTTCGTACAATTTTGTAGTCATAGTCCAGCCTATATTTTTTGACACGCAGGTCTGTTTTTTTCAGGTGTTCATTTTTTATAGAGCACAGATAATTTGAATATGGAAACTATTTAAATATCGTGTTTCTTTTTTTCTTGTTGACGTTTGTTCAAATTAGATATGAAAGGGAAAGCGTGCAGTCACTCAATTTGACTGTCAATCACTAATAGTTGTTGTCATTCGAGAAAGCACACAGGTTTCAAGTGTCAAATATCTCATTCGCACATATGGTGGCTTAATTCATGAATTTTGCACCGTCAAGCTCGGAGATGCATATAGGCAGGCATTGAATACTTCCGCGTGCTGATGAGTAACGGCCTGTCGGCAGCTGGCAACCTATTTTAAAACGTCTTAGAATCGGTTTCCAACCAGATGAAGTAATGGGATCGCTCTCAGTAATGGTGTTACCACTAGAACTCCTCACATACGCAGTATACTTTTAGAAACATATTTATGTCGCAGAATTGTCTATAGTACTTCGAAACATTACTGTCATGAACCCCAAGGGCTATTCAAGAACCACATATTGAATGGCTTTTTAATGGATGCTGAATTAAAGAGAAACAACAGTAATTTCATTCAAATGGCCAAAAACACACTGTTCCATAAAGATAATCCCACTTAGGGTGATCTCAGTCTGTTTTTGACATACAGGAAAGTAACACCCTAGAATGAAACCCCCAATCAAAATAGGGTTTGGGTGTGTAGCAGGTCTTTTATGGGAGAGGAATGCACTCCTCTCTCATTTCCAAAGAACTAGAATCAGTTATGGCTCTTATTTTGTCTTCTAAACCAATGATTTGTATGCTCTTCAGGTGGAAGGAGATTTTGAGATGGATGGTCATGAGTCTGTTGCTCCCCATCAAACTCTTTTCTGCAGCACTCTCCCTTATGAGGTGTAAATGACTAGAAGTGGCCATACATACCAGCGCAGCCAGACCTATTCTGGAACTGTGCTTGTTGACACAAGGCTGTGAAAAGAATTGGGCCGAGGTCAAGTCGCCTCCTGTGTATTGGTGGGTAACGTCACTCGACCCGGCTCTGCGGGTGTACCTGGCTGGGTCCGACCCCTGATTCAGCAAATCCACCAAGGGGCTTGGGTTCCCGCTTCCTGGGACTGTGCTCGGATGTGGCTGCGGAAAATGTTTTCCTTATTCCGTGTAGCATCATAGATGCTTTTGTTTCATGCCTCCGCAGGGGTGAGGTGTTTTATTTCCTCTCCACTAATGTACCTGTTATTTAGGATCCCCCCCACACAGTGTATCACTGCACTTGGGAGAAACTATATGATTACCATTAATGTCCTCTTTTTCATTTCCCTAACCTGAACCCCTTCCCTAATTCTTAGCCCCCAATGCTACAAATGTTTCCGTTTGTGAGGAACAACAAATGTACTCACACTTCCAAAGTATAGTAAACCATGCACACACACACACACACACTTCTGTGCACATCTGTAATACATTACTGTAAATTGCAAGAAAAGATAAATGATTTCATGCATGCTCACCAGGCCCAGATGTGCTAGTCCCATATAGTCCCTGCTGCAGATGACTTTTATGCGTTCAAAGAAAATAAATCCTCTCTCGCAGTTTGTCACGACCGCAGAGAATCGCACCTACAAATCTCTCACAAACCTCCCCCTTCTCTCCTCTGTCCATGTGTGTACAACAGAGTTGACCGGTCGACCGTGCGCGCTGAGGTCACACAGGTACAGGTTACGTTACTTTGTTATCTTCCTCATCAGGGCTGTTTGTCCTGAAAGAACTGGTGGAGCCACAGTCGCCAGAGTCCAGGAACTCTAAAACACACGCGCTCACTAAATGAACCTCCACTGGCGTCAGCCTGCTTTCCCTCCCTTCCACCGAAGTTTTAGATAAACCATGTGGGGGTAGAACACACACACACACCAGCGTCCCCGTTTTGTTCACCCCAATAATCACGAGTATGATCAAATTGGATGACTAAACTCGCAGAAAGCATTTGATTACAGGGGACTATTATTTTCCTTAGTTCTCAGTCCCTTGGCCAAAGGCATAGGGCCTATTCATCCTTAGCCATTGATTAGAACAGAAGGGTCATCCAAGGCATTGAATCCAGACCATTCTCAGTTACACAGCGGACAATGCTGCGCCGTGCCTTCAGCTGGTCTGCACCCTACAGTACACTTAAAACAGTGAATGGTGGTGGTGTAGTGTAAATTAGGGTCCCTGTAATAGCATGAGCCCGGTGCCGTCAGCGCATTGAGCTCCCTAATCATTCTGGCCCTGTTAAAAATGGCACAGCGGAATCCGGACCGCTGTAATGTTGCCCAGGGGAACCAGTAAAACACTACGCTGGTTGGGACAGCTCCAAGAACCCTGGCCCTAAGAGCTAAAGGCTGCAGACTCAAGTACCACTTATCCACACTGAAACCTTGTCCTTATTACCGTTTTCTTTTTTTCTCTCTCATTTTTCCCTTCTTTTTCGATGCTTTCCATTTTTTTATTCTCCTGTCTAATTTGTTTTCTTGGTTTGTTCCCCCTTTCTCAGCTTTTCTATTCTTGGCTTTCCCCTCTTTTCCCCTCAAGCTTTTATTTTTTCTTCAGTTTTTCTTCAGTTTCTGAACTATTTCCTCCCCCTGTTCCTCTCTAATTGTCTTCAGAACTTTTCTTGTTCCTCTTTTTATTTTTTCCACCGCAGGGCTCCTCACCTGCCCCATACCATGTACGTAAGCCCATTATTATCAGATGTAGGCAAGAAGGACATGGAGTCAAAAATGGCCAAGACTGGCATGCCCAATAGTTGACAAAATTATGTCACAGTTATATGGAAAAGATCTGGTAGAAGTTTAGACACATTTTACTGGTATTTGAACAGTGCAGCAGAGTTTGTGCCCACTATTAGTGGTTGAGAGCCCCACATGCTGTGTACTATGCCCCAGCCTCCATCCCAGTCACCATCCCAGTCTCCTTTCCAGCCTCCATCCCAGCCTCCATCCCAGTCTTCATCCCAGTCT
>JACXGI010003482.1:0-23138 GCA_016801175.1 Esox masquinongy | reverse complement strand
CAGCTGGTCTATGACAAATAACAGCCCTACTGTGTGTGTGTTCACAAACATGTATGATCTCTTAGGTTAAACGGTACACTACTGTAGGCCTGTGGGACACCATATACTGTACAGCTCTGGACAACCTTACCAATACATCAGTAGTGGAAATAGACAGAGATAGAGAGATAGGCAGATGTAGGAGAACTGGCTGTAGGAGGTCGAAGGAGGGGAGGACTATCAGGGCGACACACACAAAGCAAAACTTGAGAGTCGGAGCGAGAAACAGAGAGAGAAGCAGAGAGAGAGAGAGAGAGAGAGAAAACCACAGAGAGACCAGTCACAGAGATACAGGCCCAACCAGTAAATGAATAAAACCAGGAACATTTCCAATCTGGTGAGAAATAAATATGGAAATGAACAGACTTTCCTCCAGTGTGCCACATCCATCCCCTACTGTGTTCCTAAAGTTTACGGACCGCAGATACTCCACCACAGAGCAAGACAGCAACCATTTCCAGGCCAAGAGACCTGACATTTTCAGTACACGGGGAAACAAACACCTTCCATTGAGGCGTAGTAGTAGTAAGGTAGCACAGTCCACTCCAGACAACACAATCAAACGAGCCGTTCTCGAGAGAAGAAAGGGTAGGTACAGTCTGTCCACAAAACAGGATTGCGCTTCCTAATATCCAGCCAAATGTATGACCACATAAGAGACATTTCCCATAGTTCAAACAGACACAACAAATCAAACATTGATAAACTCCTTTATCTGTAAGGTTAAATACTGTGCAATCACAGTAGAACGATTTGTGACCTGTTGCCATGAGAACAAGGCAACCAGTCGAGTATAAACAACACAACCAATAATCGTGTCTCTTTATTTCCACTTGCCATTCATACTTTTTATTTTGTTACTACTTTGCACGTAGCTATTCATTGAAAATGTCTTGATCCCTTTGAAACATTTTTCCCCCACTTGGTTTGGCAATGTAAACAAATGTTTCCCATGCCAAATGAGCCCAATTGAAAATTAAAACACACACACACACACACACACACATGGAGTAGCATGGTAATAAAGGCGGTTGGGTGGGAGTGGGAACTGTATGAAAGCCTGGGAACTCTCAACATGGTTATGTTCTGATGTAACACCC
Source organism: Esox masquinongy (assembly GCA_016801175.1). Taxonomy (NCBI): domain Eukaryota; kingdom Metazoa; phylum Chordata; class Actinopteri; order Esociformes; family Esocidae; genus Esox; species Esox masquinongy. The sequence goes on along the minus strand of JACXGI010003482.1, from coordinate 21,999 downwards.
TCACAACACTGTAAAACCCTTCTATCAACATGGCAATTCTCTGATAGCACAGACACAAAACACTCTAAACCCCTCCTCTTCATTCCCTGTCTCTCAAGGCTGCACCTCACCACAGATCTTGGATCTAATTGACTTGGCCCCAACTGAGGCTCAGTGCCATGAGCCTGAAGAGCATCAGTGATATTGTACTGTAGCGTGATGCGGAGGGCGCCCATGCGAATTGCAGGAAAACATGCACGCGTTTTCATGTGGGCAACGCGTCCTGCATGTACGTACGTGTCCTGTGTGCGCTCGTGCATATGCCGCATGTGTGTGTTCTTGACAAAACGTGACTACTTGTCCCGGAAGCCCCTTGGCTCCATGCCCTACCACAGTCCTCCTCCAGCCCAGTGGCCGTTTGTGTGTCCATGGGAAACGGCAGAGACGAGAGAGGGAGAGACCTGGTCCTCGATGGGAACACTGAGAGGTCGCAGGGAGAGCGGGAGAGAGAAGGTTGATTGGGGGAGGGGGGTGTTTTGGGAAAAGTGATATGAGAGGAATAAATATGGACGTGGTTTGGGAAGTAGGTTAGCCCATACGGGACAATTAATTTGTTTTCAGTTGAACTGTGGGGCACTGCATTGGTTTTAAAGTGGGAGAGACAGAAGATTGTTCCTGTGTGGTTGAAATGTTACACTCACAATAGTAAGATACCACAGGGGACAAATAATTTAATTATATTACGTTGAAAAAGATAGAAAACATATTTTGTGAAAGAATAAAAACTATTTTGTATTCTGAAGGGTTTATGCATCCTTTTCTAGTTTCAGTGTAACACAATTTCTTGTTGTATATTTTTTGGAAACATTTTTAGAAAAAGTAAGAGTTGCAAAAATAAAGTCTCTGATCCTTTTTTGTAAAAAATGTATTAAGAGTTGAGCAGGGAATTATCATTATACCTTTATGAGGTCTGAGGAACACAGACTGAGACCAAGGACTCTTTTAAAGCTGGGCCCTACATATGTTTGCACATAAAGTTTAGGTACAATGATTAAAAACCAACAGAGAACAGACAAAACAAGACGATCATGGAAGACATTGTGAGGGATTCTAGATCAATCCAGCCAGATCTTTGGTAAAATACACCTGCAACTATACAGTATATAGATGTGACCAACGCACTGGTTCAAATCCAAGTGTCAGTGCTGTTAAGTAATGTACAGACATTTACATTCGTTGGATGACGCGAAAGTCCAGCTCTCATAAGTCTAGAAATCCGATGTACTGTACGTTCTAACTATATGTGCTGTGATAGCAGCCGAGTTAAAGCAGAAGTAGAAAACTCTCACCACTGTTGTGAAAATAAAGCATTAGATAAAGATGTGTGGCACTGAAACATTAGCGTCCAATATTGACTCTTCTCACCTGTTATGGCGGCTGACACTGGACCATTAAATCACACTTAGACACTCTGATAAAGCTTCCCCTCTACCCCTCCACACAAAGCCACCTGACTGGGTCAGGGCTCTCATTTCTCTATGTTTGTACAAGGTAATAACAGTGTTGTAAATATACATTCACATTTTATCCAAGGTTTATTTATGGTTTTATGTGGTAATTGTTTAGTGTCATAAATATACGAAAATGGACGCTTATTTAGGTATGGTTTAGAGTTTCATGTGTGTTAAATTGTGAAAGCTAGGGCCTGTGACACAGAGAGTGGGAACTAAGGCAGAGTTAGAGTTGAAAGGTCACGGGTTGTTCCCCTGAATCGTCTTCTCTTGGCCTTTCTCACCATCTGTCTGTTGTGTGTGATCTCTGGATGGACGCAGGGTATTGAACCTAATGTTGGACTTTGGCTAAAGCATTACTCACAATATGATGTCTTCTGTTTTTCTTTGTTGTCTCTATTTTTTGTGTGTTTTTGAAGAAGTTTTGTTAAAGGGGAAGTTCACCCATTTTTTTCACAATTTTTGTGCTTAGATATTTTTTAGATTTTTATTTGCTACAATGATAATTGATTGCATTAAAATGACTAAACATGTTATAAAGCACTTTCAAATACTCCAAAGCATCCAATCAATCCATCTCGTTCTGGACATTGTCTCTGTACTTACATTCTATTTAATTTTATTCACTGTCCCAGAAATCCATATTTGCACAAATGTTTTCAAATGGATTCATTGGACACATTTCCTTATTGCATTGTGGTCTATTGAAAGTGATGACACTGCAAAATTTGACACTCAGTTTTCTCTGTCACAAAACAAAATAGGGTAGAACATTTTTTTGGGGGAACAACTACAACCACAGAGAGAGAAAATAAGACCACCTGTTAAAATGAGTGTAATTTCCATCACAAGTTCTGAAAGTTGCATATTATTTGTTTGTACAATATTTTCTTCATACAATATGTTATGGACTTTTGCTTAAGATCCTTGAGCGCATCTTTAAGATAAGACAAAATTGTCATAATAGTAACACAGCTAATAGTGCCCATTCGTTGTTTTGTGTTGTTATTTTGATGCATTTGTGGACAATCGCCATGATTGGTGTGTCGCTTCATTTAGCTAATAAGTCCTTTCTACAGTTTTAGAGAGGCAAGCTGTGTGAGAAAGATAAACCAAAAAAGAGAGCAAGCTAAAGAGAGAGGGGTCAGGCATGAATTGACCCAGAGATTTGCTAGTTGTTTGAGTCTATATTGACTCCATGCAGCCCTTGTTTATGAGAAGAACACCACAGCTGTGCTGAAGCGTGCCTCTGAGAAGGACAAAGTCATTGGTTGTTTTGCTAAAGAACACTCAATAAACCCACATTAATGAGGTGACAGGAACCCATCAGAGATATGAGGCCGTCTTAACCTATCTCAGCTGGTTCACGTGATAACTGACCTGGCCTGAGATCAGAGGACGTTGTTAGCCCACTGAGCTGAAGCCGAGTTTTGAGTTATTGAAAGCACACAGTCTGAGCTGCGTTGAGATCTCTCCTCTCTCTGGCTGCGAAACAGGGATTTGTGTTATCACTCTGCCACTGATAAAAATATAGGGGAGAGTGTGGGGAGGAGGGGCGGGGTCACTAGAGGTCACTCCCGAGGTCAGCCAGAAGTGGAAGTTTCCCATGATGCATGAAGAGCATACTTGCACATCATGAATCATTGACTGAGTGGAAAGGTACAGTAGGGTGAACTGATGTTTCTCCCACCCTCTCTCTCTCGGTTTCTGTTTGTGTGTGTAGTATGGTAGATATTTAGCCTAATCCCTGTGGTTTAATTAGTGAGGGACAGAGTCACTGTAAGAGGCGTGCACACACCCACATTACACATTTTTACTATGAACCATGGAGTGTTTGCCACATGCTTTCAAAGAACTCTGATAGAAATGTGATTAATCGCAACGCAGGTCTCAATGCAGGTCTCAACGCAGATCTCAACACAGGTCTCAACGCAGGTCTCAACGCAGGTCTCAACGCAGGCTACTCTTTGTCAAGAATGAAGCCCCGGATATTTTATTGAGTTTTTCCTTAGTTTTTTCAAACAAGCACACATACACACAAAACATCACACAAATACGTACATATAACAATATTCACAATCTTACACTCATAAAAAATAATTGCCTAGAAGTAGAAAATGCAGAACGTTTTGGTTTCTACACATTACCAATTACGTTTTCCAAATTTCTCGAATGAATTTCTCCTACTGAAATGGAACATTATTATTGTAATTCAGAAAATAATCATAAATGGTATGTACAAAATTATGCCCAACTGCTGATTTCAGCCATTGGTTTTAATGGGATTACAACCTGAACTCATCGCTGGCCTCTTCAGAACAATCATGTGTTTCTTTAGCCATTCCATATAGCTTTTTTGAAGTTTTTGGGGGTTTCTGTCCTGCCAGTCTCTCAAGTCACACGGCTACATCCGCAATATTTGAATGGCAACAGTGCAGACGTCGGTTTGCACATGGGTGAGGTATCTGAATTTAAACCTGCAGAGGAAAGTGACATCACTACCTTTCCGTTAACACTTGATTTTGCATGAGCACACTACACTGCCAAAGTTAACGCTTGTTGTGAGAGTTTTTTGTCTGAGAGAATGCTCACAAGAAAATCATTTTTATTCTCCATGTCTGAATGTGCGAGAAAAGCTATCATCATTACCAGACTTTGTGTTGTTACCCAAAGTCTGGCAATGCAAGACTTATTGTCCTCTTTGAAAGTTCCACAACCTTTGTCAGAGACACAGTTTCTGGACACAGGATGAACAGTGCACGCAAACACTTTCATAATCAGCTGATTTCATGGTGCCTTTCACACATTCAAGTGCCCTAGTAACAGATGCAGCAAAGTGACACCACAGCATTAGAAAACCTCCCCCACATTTGACAGTGGGTGGGATGTTCTTCTCTTGGTACGCTTCATTTGGTCGTCTGTACACATTGCACTGATCTGCGTTGCCAAAGCCCTCCAATTTGGTTTTATCGGTCAACCGGACATTTCTCTCCATAAGATTTTGGCTTGTTCAGAGGGGTTTTTCCGAATTTCAGTTAGGATTTCATGTGTTTGTCTTTCAGCAGTGGTGTCTTCCTGGGTTTCCTACCCTTCTTGAGTAAGTGTGTGGCAGATGTGGCCGTCTGAAACTGTATTTCAGGTCATCTTGTAGATCAGTTGTGCAAAGTGGTTTGTCATCCAATCAAAACAACTTGTGACACTGTGGACAGATTTCTCCTTCCAGCCATGTCCCCGGCGGCTGAACACAGTTCTATGGGCTGCCAACCTCTTGATAATAATGTGCACTCTGCTAGCAGGAATTCCAATGACCCCGGAAATGGATTTGTAACCTTGGGAGGATTATTTTGTTTCCGGCATCCTCAGAAAGGTCTTTGGCCTTCACCATATTGGCAGAGGTAAAGGGAAAAGAATGTTCTGTTTTCTCTTACTCAAACCATGTTGAGTGGCAATTTATACTCTGTAGGCTCCTGCAACTTACCACAGATTGGATAAATAAACGAGTAAACCATGCCAACCAAGTAATAATGTCATTGTTTAATACAAATATGCACAATTTCAGTTTTGAGACTTTTTCTTTTTCATGTGTAGTTGTAACACAAATCTGAAGCACATGTAAACACAACGATTTTGTTTAGTTCCAACACATTTTGATGAAATAGGAAATGATTCACTTCTAAAGTAAACATTTTACATTTTTTGGGGTGACATTAGTATAATCGTAGCGTCTCCTTCCATTCATTCATGTCCCTGTGCCCTATCACAGTCTGACAGATCCCCCTGACAGCAGGCCAGAGAGTGAAGTCCAGGAGGTGTTATCAGTTATCCGGTCATGTGATTGATGAATGAGAGGAGCATGTTGCTCTGCTTGGACGCCCATGGCTGAGTGCTGAGGTCATTCCCAAATAAAAGTCCTCTTCCTCATCAAGCCCTCCTGCTGCCTAGTCCCCCTAGTCTTGAACCCACACCTTCTGTCCTAATGGCCCAGTATCATCCTTTTCCCCTCACCATCACCTCCGCCTCTTCATCTTCTGTACCACCATGTTCACTCAAACACTCGAAAGCCCTGACCCCCACCGTCTCACAGCCCCTCAGCCCTTATAGGACCTTATGGTCCTTCCTTACTCCTCCTTCTTCATTCTCCCATCAGTCTCCCTATCTATCCCCATCACTGATCACACATTGCAGGCCCTGTCTGAGAGAGAGACACTGATTAAATAGACTGATGGATGGTTCTCTGTTGACACATGGAGAGGTTGAGAGATGGAGATCAGGGAGGGAAAGAAATTGGGGGAGAGAGAAAGGGAGAGATACATGGGGGGAAAAATAGAGAGCTGGTGAAATGAGAAATTATAAAATGATGCTAAGAATGATAAGATCCTATCAGGTGAAGATGTAATGGCTATAGTAGACTGGGAGGATAGCTTGAATACATTCGTACCTGTTGAATCGGCTCAAGACATTGTCTCTAAGACAATGTCTAAGACAATGTCTTGAGGTGTACTCCAAGCAAAGCAAAATTCTGTCGGTAGTACAGTAGCTGAAAAGGGATGGGAACCACAATATTGCATTGTGTAAGTCAGACTCACACAATGCAATATTAATATTATTGCTATGCAATAGTAATATTTAAAAATGCATATTGATGTTTTGAATAGGGCCAATTAACTAAACTATGACTCAACACTTTACAACAAGAGAGAATTTGATATATTTTTAGTGTCAGTCAGCAGATATCAAATCAAAGATCTGGCAACCTCTCTTCAACTATTTTGGAACATTCAACACTATAATGTCAAATGTTTGATTATGCCTTCAATTTGGGTTTTTGTTTAGTTTGACTGTTTTTGTACTGGTGGATCTGTACTGTTCTGTTTTTGGTAGTTTTCTATTTTACTGTAAACAAAAAAATGTTCTTGGTAAGAAAAATATCTCGTTTTAGTTAGAATGCTAGTTTTCATTAAAAATAGCAAGTTGAGAAAAATTAAGAATGAAGCATTTCACAGAAAAAATAAAGTAGTTCATAGTTTTAATTCTCTGTTTGAATTCTCAGTTTAATAGTCCACGCTCTACCAACAGTGTTGGTCATGCGAGTTACGAGTAATCCCCACCGATTGAACATAATTCAAAGCAACAAGAGCAGCACTTCGCCCCTATCCCCTTACAGGCTCGCATCTGCTGCGCTCACAACAAATATCTGAAAGCTGGATTCCTGCGGTCACTGAAGCCTGGCCTGTGGCCGAATGTGATGTGGGTCCGGAGGGACTGGTCAGGCCGCTCATTTTTAAGAGGTACTGGTTGACCGCTTTGCTCTCTGGCAGTGTAGTGTTAATCCCTCTCTCTGTCACTCTTCTCTTCCTTTCTGTCTGTCAGTCTCTGTCTTTTTGAAGCCCCAAGGCTACAGAGGCTAATCTGAGATGGAGGCTAAATGCGAGCGGGAACAGTAAAATATGATGGTTGACAAGAACACCTCTGTGCTCGTCAAGTCGTCTTACTGTCATTCTCTCTCACTGGATTTCCTCATCTTTCACCCTTTCACTCTATGGGTGGTAACTGGCCCTCGACTCCCGTCTGACCCCTTTCAGAAAATTTGAACAAAATGGAGGAGTGTGTTTTCGTTTTACAGACCAAATTTGAACCAGAATTCTTCATAAGGATAGTAAAACATGAGAAATGTGCCCTTATTAGGACTTTCTGGTCCACAAGAGGAAAAATCTATTTCCGACTTCGGGGTCAGGTTTAGAGTCAAACTTACAATTTGGACTAGTGTTAGAATTGGGGTTACTTTTTAGGTTATGGCATTACAGGTTAGGGTTGGGCATTAGGGTTAGATTAAGGTTGTAGTTAGGGAATTCTTTGGTTCACTTGTCCCCACAGGGACAGAAATTCAAACGAGTGTGTGTGTGTGTTGGGGGAGGTTGCACAGTACTGCCAGTAACAGGAGTAGATTATCTCCTTGTGCCAGTTACAGCTCCATGAGTCAAGGCTCTGGTGTACTCTGATGAGGGAGGAAGTTTGAGTGAGTGGGAGGGAGGGAGTTCCATGAGACGGGGAGGGGCTGTGTGGGGAGGATTAATGTGAAGGGGTTGTGGACGGTTTGGGGAGGGGAGGGGGTATAGGTGAGGTTGAAAGCAGGATACTAATATAAAATGAACATTATTCATTGCTTCACTGGGTTTGGAGACTGGCGGAGTGTGTTGTGATCGTTATCTATTTTGTGTGTAAAAAGAAGGGAGATGAGAGGGATAATGTTTAACTCTGCCACAGAGTGGGCAAGCACAGACATGATGGGAGAGGTTGACACATCCCAGCTGGGGAAGAGTGTGTGTGTGTGTGTGTGTGTGTGCGCGTGTGTGTGTGTATGTGTACACTTGCTATCAAAGTGAGGACTGGTTTAAGTTTGACAATTTAAGTGAGAACATTTTTGATGGTCCTTATTTTCAAAATACACATTTTTTGGGGGTTTGGGTTAGAATTGGGGTTCACATTAGGGGCTAGGTCTGGGGTTAATAGTTAGTGTTAGGATTTTGGTTTAGGGCAAACAGTTTTCTTTAAACTAAAAGATTTTACAACATTTCCAGTCCTCACTTCAATAGGAAAGTTAATGTGTGTGTGCATCTTAAATGGCATTATCTGAGTGTTCATGGGAAAAGGGGGGCCAGTCTCTCATCTGATGCTACATTCCTGGACCCTCTGAAAACCAGACAGACACACTGGCAGACAGACACACTGGCAGACAGACATACTGGCAGACATACTGGCAGACAGACAGACAGACAGACGTAGAGAGTGATATTTTGGCATTGGTAACCCTGATTGAAAGATAGAGATGATTGTGTGGCGTCAGAACTGTGCTATCTGTCTCCTCAGCAGCGGTTGCAGTGCAGCACAATGACGCTTTGTTGAGCCCCCCCCAACCCAACCCAATAGGATGTTTTTACTGCCTAACTGTTGAATGTCAAAATGAAAAGATACTGATGAAGGTTTTATGGTTCTCTCCTTATTTATATCTGTCTCTTCCCCTTTTTCTCATTTGTCACAAAAAGGCAGGTTTGGAGTTATAGAGAAAACAAACACTTAATGTTTATTGTCATTACATTTCTCGTTTTTGCATCTTTAACTTTTTAGAAAGTGCATGCCTTAGTCCCTCCATTAAAGGGGTAATCCACCCCACTAAAACAAATCATGAAACTCCTATACATTTGGTGAAAGCTTACCAGCGGGTAAAAAAACAAACAAGCGGTCTGTTGCTTCTATCTGTCTATACTGTCATGACAAACTTTATATTTTGTTTATATTTACTTATTATGCGGTCAGATTACCATGAAGCGAAGCAGTTTGTACATTTTCCTGACTGCATCCCTCTCTCAATGTTGCCATGTCCGCTATATTACAGAAAAGTTTTTACTTTTTCAGGGCTTTTGGGCCGGTTTAGAGATATATATTGGATAATTATGCTGAAAATGTTTATGGAATCTGGCAATCCTGGCCTACCTGCAGACTGGCATTGCTCGTTGCCACAGCAACGAGATAAACCAAGTTGAACTTGATATGTTTTAACTGCTGAATTGATAGTGCATTTTCTTATGTAAATTTCAACTATATAACTACTTAACACGCAACTGAGGTAGAAATGTACCTTGCCAAACAACCTGCCCCAAAGAGAGCATTGCGTGGTGAGTTTTGTTGTCTGGTTGAATATCAGTAGACTTCAATAGACTTCTAAATGTAATTCTACTAAATGTTATACTCCTGAATGATATCCTTCTAAATGTTAACTCTGAATGTTATCCTTCTAAATGTTACCTCTGAATATTATTCCTCTGAATGTTATCCTTCTGAATGTCAAGCTTTTATGCCAGATAGAAACTGGGAATGTCCCAGAAACGTTTACGGAACATGCACAGAAGCGCTGTGCACAGGTCATCTGATGTCATTGTTCCATGCGTCAGTTGGGTTGGTTGGAACTGAATGGTGTCAGAAACTGACCACGCTCGGTTTAGCTCAGCGGACTGGTTTATTAGGGCCATAATTCATTAATAAGTCAGAATTGTTGTTTTTAATGGAATGTTGTGAAGGCCTATGGCAGACGGAAACACTGACCTGGGCAGTAGATCGTTAACTATTCCCGAAATATACAGACACAAAGTCTTTGTCTCTCTCACTCTCACACACACACACACACACACACACACACACACACACTCACACACATACAATGATTCACTCTACTGACCGAATGTCTTAATATACTGGAAAAAGTACTGTAGTGGGGTTGATGAATTAGTAAACCTCCAGGGACATCTGTGTGTGTGTTGCCTGTGTGTGTGTAATTTAGTTCTAAAAATACATGAGGAGACCAGAAGATAGAAAGAAAACATCCCAACAAGGAACAAAACTATCCAGAAATGGGTGCTGAGGTTAAGGGTAGAGTAGGGGGAAGACTAGCATTAGAGTTGGGGTTAGTGGGGAGAGAACATGGAGAATCATTTTTCTAGGGTAGAAAAACACATGTTTACATGGATGCATTTGTTTTAGGTCAGCATGATTCCAATGGATTTAAAACATTGTATGTTGTGTGTGCGTCCTTGGGTTTGTTGTTATGTGTAAGATGCGCGCGCGCGTGTGTGTGTGTGTGTGTGTGTGTGTGTGTGTGTGTGTGTGTGTCTGTGCTCATGCATACAGTAGTAGTGTCAGTGTAGTTCTTAGTGTGTGTTGGTCATATAAAGTAGCCATGACCAGAGGGTTGCTCTCTTCCTGTGGGATGTCATCAGAGAGGGTTGTTTCCCATCTCTACCCTTACTCCCTGTCCTCCATCCCTCTCCTTTTTTTCTCCTCCTCTCTGGTCTGCCCAGCCAGCGGTTCCCAGGCTCCGGTGGCAGGTCCTTTAACGCCTGTCACTGGTGTCTGCTCAACTCCCTTGATGTTGTCTGTTTTATCCCTTGTTGTCTCTGTCTGAGGAAGTTTAAGGGTTAACGTGAAACACCTCTTTTCCGGGGCTAGCAGAGGTCATGAACTTACTTCTAAGCCGTCTTCAAGCAGACACAGGCAGACACTTGGCTGTCCACCAGCTCTCCCAGAAATGTCACGTTTTCGTGTTCTAAAATATAAATATGACTCTTCATGTTCTGATTTATTCGGTGGGTTTTGTCATTAAACATTTTCTGTAAAAAGTGGGATTTTGTTACCCAGTGCATCATTAGCTATCAGGGGTGTTCTGTTGAAAGAGTGGTGCATGTGTCTCACAGCAACTTCAGAAAAGTTTCCGCAGAAAAAACAGTTTTCAATATGAAAGCATCCAAAAATATGACATCCCTAAATGTCATGTCTCAAAATCGATATTTGTCTTACCATTATGAATTCTCTGGAACTGAGGGAAGAAAAAGTTCAACATGAAAGTGAACCTGTCCAGCAGGTTGCCTGGCAGAGCCATAAGCCTGTCTGCCATAGGTATTTTACATCTCAGTGAAATTAATGTGCAAAACTTGTGGCCAGGATTACATTTAAAACAATGGTTCAAGGTCTGTCCTATAAAATAGCGAGTCAGCTTCATGCAGTAGGCCTTTGTAATGCCGTTCTCCAAATTGGACCTCTACTGGTTTAGTCACCCTAATTTTGTCCCCGCAGCAAAGATCAACAAACAGACGCAAAACCCAAACACGATGAATGCTTGTAAACAAGGTACACACTAACAGAAACACACACACATCTGATCCCGACTGGATCCACCTTGATGGGGGTTAATGTGAAACAGCTCTGTTCTGGGGCTTTTAGGGGTCACAACCTGCCTTCGTACAAGCCACACTATCACCATACACTCATACACACAAACTCTCCATCACACAAACAAACACAAAGATGATGAAAACGCATGCAAAAGTCGCACCGACTTGAAAAAGACTTCACGTGTTCTTCTCGTACGTAACCATATCTGACCCCTCTTTCACCCATATGCGATGCTCATCTAGCCCCTCCCCCACTCTTCTGTCGGCATGATCTCCTCCATCCCCCTGTAGGACCACCAAATGCCCACCCACACTTCCCTGAACCTCCCAGGCCCTGCCCAGCCCTGGTCCAAAACACCTTTCCCCAGACCAGGCCCTCCCCAGGCCACCCTAGCCCAGACCAGGCCCTCCCCAGACCACCCTAGCCCAGAAGGCCCTCCCCAGACCACCCTAGCCCAGACCAGCTCAGTGTTGAGGGGGAGATGAGAATCTCTGCTCGTTTATGGCCAGTGACTTGACTTTATGGTTTTACGATTACGAGGCAGTCTGGAACAGGTAACCAGATGTTTATAGGTCTGACCTCTGTCTTTCTGTCTGGGAGAGGTCTCGGGGACAGAGAGAGAAAGAGCGAGGGTGTGTGTGTGTGGGTGTGTATGTTTGCGTGTGCGTGTGTCTTACCGGCAGAAATTACACCATGTGCCATTAGTTGTTTTATGTATTATTCAAGTGATCCGAGGACATAGCAGAAGACCGATGCAAAATTATCCAATATAAATTGTGCATTTATTTATGGACAAAATAGATGGCACATTATATGGTGATGGTCAGCTTTGACTGGGGGTGGTCAGTGGTGGTCTACTCCTGTCCCCGGTAGGTGGTTGGTTAATCCATAAAGCAGACCATGAATGCATTCTGGTGAGTGATGATGTCAGGGTAGAGAATGATGGCACCGTCGTCCTCGTCCACATCCATATAGTAGTCATAGTACTCCACCTCCATGGGTTCCTCCTCAGCCAGACGCAGTACTGCAGGGAACAGACGGGATGTTAGGTCAGTCACATGGACATTATTTGAAACCTTCAGGGACCTATGACTATTGCTAAATGCACTTTGCCTGGGTCTTTCTGCGGGCCATTGGTCCACTCCATGAAGTCGTCCTGATCCTGAGAGGATGGGATAGCGTTTTGAAACATGGACTGACCACTTGCAGGGTACGGCCATGTTTGGGTCATGGATAGTGCTGTTTGGCATTGTCCCTGCTCACCGAGTCCTCCACGAGGGTTCAAACCCTGACAGTTGGATTGAAGGGCTGGATCACAGAAGTTAGAGTACTGGACCTCCATGGGTTCCTCTTTAGTCAGACGTTGTCCTACAGGGAACATACGGGAAATCAAGTACATTAGTTCAGAATGATCATTTGAAACATTTTAAAGCTACACATAGCTTTTTGCATGTTCTATATGGAAATTACCATTGAAGGAGTTGTGAATGTCGCTGAATGTACCTGGGTCTTTCTGCGGGCCATTGGTCCACTCCATGAATTCGTCCTGATCCTGAGAGGATGGGATGGCGTTTTGAAACATGGACTGACCACTTGCAGGGTACGGCCATGTTTGGGTCATGGATAGTGCTGTTTGGCATTGTCCCTGCTCACCGTTTCCTCCATGAGGGTTCAGACCCTGACTATTGGTTCGAAGAATCTGATTAAATTGATAATGATTAAATCCCTGATTAATGTGATCCTGAATTTGACCCAGGTTCGTATAGTCCTTGATCAAATGCTGTCCAAAATGACTGAAAAACATATTCTTTTCAAAATAATTTCAAAGTATGTCTTCAGAAGAGCAATAGGATAATAAAACTGGTGGTATAGCTTGTGCATTTAGATAAGATTGGTGATTGAGTCTTAGAATGCCATTTGTGATGCATGGTGATGACATCACAATGTTGATCTGTGTCATCTTCTGCAGTCAGAGGAAGTCAGAATCTCTGTTTCAAATGTGGGTTATTGTTGTTAATCAGTGCAAATGAGCAAAATAAAGTGAACAATAAAACCTAGATTAGGAAAAATGTATTGAAAGTATGTTCAAGTAGTGTCTGTGTTTGTGTCTGTGTTGGCATAGTGATAGCTTGTGCCAGAACAGAAGATTGTCTGATGTCTCTCTTTGTCAGAAGAACCAATGTATAGTGTGTTTGTTTTGTTCGTGTGTGTGTGTGTGTCTTCGGTCTCTTCTCTCCGTGTGTTGTGATTGCAAGTCGGGTTGGCAAAAACCTCCATTGTTTTTGCGTCAGGCTCTAGTAGTAAAAATACAGAATGGCCATTTAATGTCTCGGTAAACATTATTTCAAGCAGACCCTTTGTCATCCGTGCGGTCACATAGCAGGAGCGAGGCAGGAGAAATGGTCTGTGTACTGTGACGTGTTGTTGTTACAGGGATTTCACATTGTGAAGGTCCCTTTTGAGCTCACATTATAATGAACTGTTTAACGCACGTCTGGTGTTTCGCTGACATGTTGATATGTGGCGTCGCACATGGAGCAGAGTTCAGTTTCGGTTCTTGTGGTTCCTGTGTTATTGGGTGGTGGTTGTTCAGGCTGGCTGCTGCCTTTTCTGCCTGACTAGAGAGCGGCAGATTAGTAGTAGAATGTGGCAGTGATGGGGTACCGGTGGAAAGACAGGGCTGGTGGTGACAGGTTTAAATGGGGGAACTCTATAACTCACGGACCCAGTCCTGAGGGGAAAGAAAAAGAAATAACATCATGAGACGCAGAGGGAGAATCATCTTAACTCATTCATGTCTTTGCACCATCTATGCTGAGTACAGTAAGATAATTCTCCGTAGAACCAGTTTTGTTCAATGCATGTTAATAAATGTTCAAATGATGTGGTTATAGTCATTTTGGTATTTAATTTGAATAAACCAAAAATTGCAAAATCCAGGTGTTCTAGAATGATAGTGATCTGTTAAGACTTACTGCTGTAGTCTAAGCAAAATGTGATTCCACAAAGTGTTAGTCTTGGGGTGTACACACTTATTCAAGCATTGACAGTTTCTAAAATTTTGAGAGAAATTATATGTTTGTTTTTCACTTATATATGGTTGGTTACAAGATCTTATTCAAGTGGAAAAAAACTACAGACATGATTTGTCTCAATTTCAGCCTTTACCTAAACAAAGGCTGCATTTCCAATAAGGTGTGAAGACTTTCAAAATACACGAAAGAAATCCACACACACTCTTTCTCACCAATGTATTACCCCTATGCAGTATAAGCAAATTCAATGAGCACCAAAGAGTGTTATTTCACAGAGCTTTCTATCTGTTCCAGATCTATAGACATGCGCATTTCTCAATTGGAGTGATATACTGTATGTAAGTATGCAAAGAGATGCGCACTCAGTCACACACACCTACATTATATTACACAGCGCAAGCAAATCCAGTGAATAGTAAGGCCTGCTACAGCCTCCTCCTCTTTGTCATTCTCCCACAAGCCCACGAGTGTAAACACACCACGGACAAGGAGGTGACTGTACGTTGATGTCTCTGCGGACGCGTGTGCTTGCATTGGATTTGATTAGCCTTTATATCATGCTCTAGGTGTGTGTGTGTGTGTGTGTATATATAGTGTTTACATACACTGTGTTGATTAGGTGGCAATGTCTCGCTTCATGGAACAGGTAGACAGGCATCACGGCATTTAGTTAGTGTTTGATTGAATGCTAGGTTGGGCAAAACAAATGTCCTGCGTGCGACTGTTCGTGTTGCCAAGATCCACAATAGCTTACGGGCAGCCTAATAACCAGCCTGTGTGTTGTGGTTTGCAGAACGCCATCACAGAACACTCTACACAACTCGTCATGGATGGGCTAATGCCGCTGACGTCAAAGCTCCTATCCAATAAAAAGCAAGACATTTTTGCTCCAGTGGGCACGACATCACCAACACTGGACATTTGGGGAGTGGGAAAAAAATTGACTGGTTTGACGAACGTCCTGGTTTGACGAATGTCCTGGTTTGATGTGCCTGTTGCGTCACTCAGACAGGCCGTTTTTGAGCCATCCTACCAGGTGCTGGCCTGTGCCTGTGGCGTGGGGAATGTTTTCCTGGCACACAGCGGATCTCTTGATACCCATTTAACAACATGAACACCGGGCTGTGTCTGAACACTGTTACTGACCAGGTGCGTCAATGAATGGCCGCGGTTTAGCCTTCATCACATGGATCCTTCCAGCGGGATAACAAGCCGTGTCACAAAGCACATATTGTCTCGGAGTGGTTCGAGGAACTCGAAAGCAAGTCCGCAGACCTCAGACTAATAGAGCATCTTTTGTATGAGTTTTGTACGGGCTGTTTGCAGAAAGAATGTACCGCCATCAAATCTGCAGCGACGTGATGCCATCCAGTCATCATGGAGCAACATTGCTGTGGAACATTTCCAACACCTTGTAGAATCTATTCAAAGAATTTAGGCTGCTCTGGAGGGAAGGGGATTTTGTTTGACCCATGACTAGATGGGTTTATCTATTAAAAAAAGCTACTTAGTACTATAAAGGTGAGGGAACGAACACTGTAGTTGTATTTAGGGCCATCGAGGGCGTTTTATTAAGAGAAAAATCACAGGTAGGGGAAGAGGTGAGGGGGTAATGTAACACAAAAAAACAACACTGTGATGGGGAGGCGGTGGCGTCTCTGGGGCGGCCTTTTGGTGGTGGTTTGGTTGATATTGGCTCAGGTCGTTCTCTCACTGGCCTCTCCACCCTTCTTACCTATACTGTCCCACTCCCGAGTCGCTAGGGCACAGCGATGGTGAGGGCAGCATGGCCTGGGACCGCCCTCTATTGCTGCTGATTTCTCCTCTCTTATGTCACTGCATTGTAATTGACTTCTGCAGCTTTTTTTCCAGCTCTTCCATCTCTGGCCATTGCAGCCAGGCTTTTTTCCAGAGGGAATTCGCTGTCCTCCAGTGTGTATTTTTTGGTAAATACTTCCTGGTCGAGGAACCAGTCTGATAGGAAGCAAAACGGACGTGAGGTCGAACCTGCTGTGGAGTTGTTGCAATAAGGCATAACTTATACTGTATTTTCCATGGGGGTGTGTGAGTGAGAATAATGAAACATTCCTTTAGATGTTTTTTATACAGTACATATTCACTAATTGGTCAAGGCCATTACATATGTATATGAAGTTATTAGGACCTGAGTGTGTCTACGCGAGGAAACCTAGTACAACGATTGTCTGTCCACTTCTACCTGTGTACTTTCGCGTGTGCCAGGGCAAGTGCTAACGTCTGCCGTGTGACCGTCAGCGTGTGTGTCCGGACGGCAGGCGCATCGGCCGGCTGACTGTTGACATGGGAACGTGTGCGGCGTCTAATTAAATCCTGCTCTCTGAGGAGCCATGACGGCCCAGCCAGCGGGGCCCAGCGGAGCGTAGCGGAGGATAAGGGGAGACGGGCCGCTTGGCAGCTCATCTGAAGGCCTCGTCAGCCAGTCTCAGACGCTGCCACAGCTGGCCACTCCACCTCCGCCACGCCGACAATCCTGGTCTTTCTTCCCCCGCTCAGGAACGTAACGCGGCACTACTAATTCCCTTCTAATGAACTGGAGAGTTGGAGAGCAGCGGCAATCTCATTACACACGCACGCATATGCGCGCACGCACGCACGCGCACACACTCTTTCGGAGGCTTAGCAGGATTACTGCGGATATGTAACCCAGCTGTGCTGGACCAGGATATGCTGTTATTGACCATGTCACTTAGTAGTCAGAACACCTGACTAGTTCTGTTTTAACTTTACTGTTGCCAAGCCAAATACAAGTTGGCTAAAGGAGAAATGGACCGACACTCATGTTATTCAGATTAACTCGTGCCTCTGAGCAGCTCAGCAGAAGTTCTGGTGTTGGAGTGGTTGTGGTCGGGGCTTGTTTTCTACGTGTTCAGTTGAAGCTGTGGGCTTAGGATATATCAGAGGTTTTGATGTTAGTTAAGTGGGAGTTTGTGAGAGCGCTGATAGCATCGATGGCGTTGTAGCTTTAGTCTTGGTGTCAGGCCCTGACCATCCCATCTTTGACCTGCAGGTTATACCGTTATACTGCCTAAGTTCCCAAGCCTGCTGATGTATGTCTTTGATTTATAAAGCTGTGCTACTCTCAATAACAATGCTCCTAACTGAGAAGTGTTTGTAAAAACATTTTGTATTGCACATCGAAGGCCACGCCTTGTTCCAGTTTGTTTTCTTCTCAATAAACACAACCCTGTGTCTGTTCACAATGCTGCATCATGGGAAAAAGTTGCTCATTACTCAGTGTTATGTTGCTTTTTAACCATTTTCTTTAATGTTTTCACAGTTCTTGAACCATAACTCTAAAACCTTGCCAAACCCAAAAGCTGAACTGTTTAGACTTTATGACATAATTTTAGCGGCAAATAAGAAGCATTTCCATAAATCTCCATCACACCCCATTCTGTGATTTCTTTCCAAAATGTCTGCCAATGCGTTGTACTGTATTTAACTATGCCCGTTCCAGTGGAGGGGAACTAGAGCACAACGTAACCGTAGAACAATAAAAGCCGACGGAGTCAATCCATTATCCCCTGAGATCCCGGAACCCGTAGTGGTATGCGGTCCGTTGCTGTTCCGTTCTGAAATCCTGAATTCCTGTTTAATCACTTTTGGTTTTGGATTATTTCTCCCTCAAATCCTTCCTTTGACGTGGCAACCTGAAACACCTGTGGGTCTGTGTATGAAGTGTGCATTTAACTCTTAGCTGTGTCTAAGCCATCAAGGCTGTGGTCGAAAGGAACTCATTGCATGGGGCATTTCATTCTTCACCCAAAACCTTCACCCATGCATTCATATTACTGGAACTGACCGACTGTTAATGGAGAGAAACGGAAATAGCTAATAAACCCGATAGTCTTTTGGAATGGTTGCTGGATCATTCATGGAGTGTCGTGCCCGGGAAAGTCAACTATTTGCCCATCCAGAAAACACATTTGTGGGCATAACATACTGGCTCCCTAATGTAGATTGTTCTCTTGTTGTTTTCATATGGCTGTGGTGATAAGTTGGTCGTAGGATCAGTTGACCAATAGCATGTTTTCAGACTCTTTGGCCTTTGTGGCAGCGGTTTGCCCAAACATATTTTGTAACCACCTAAAGACCACTTACTTTTTAAAAGATAGTAGTCTAGCTTCCCCAAGGTGTATGTGAGAGAGTGGGAGCGAGGGAGATCGAAAGAGAAAGAACGAGTCCCAGATTGGGAGTACAGAAAGATACACGGGGTAAACCACAAATGAACACAAAAGCGTTCAAATTTCCGCACATGGGGCGGGAGAAGAAATGAAAAGAGACATGGAATGAGAACAGAACTTTGGAGAACACTAGGTCCTAGTGTTTCGTTGGTCCAGCCTTCGGTCCTGACCATCTGCGGACAGTGTGTAACTGACTGTGAGGCTGTACTGTTACTCTGCACAGATTGGCCATAGAGAACAGAGGCCGGTGCTGAGTGCTACCACAGCACTGAGACTCCAGTAAAAGGTGCCTTTCAGTGATAACAGGTAATAAAATTCAGTCAACACTGCCTTCAAGCTGCCCTTCCAGGACCTGTCAAGTTAATTAACCAGACATGTTGCTGTGCTTGGTGAGTTCAGGGGACGGGGGCTAATCTTTGCAGCACCTGAATTTTTTTCCTACCTAAATGTCAGTGTGTGTAGGGGGTGAATATCTGTGTGTTAATATCTGTGTGTGTGTGTGTGTGTGTGTGTGTGTTTATGATAGCATACTTTCGGTTGGGCCTGCTCCAGTTTCTGGTCATTTTCAGATGGTCTTTCTTTTGCTCCAAGATCAACAGCTGCTGATAGCCCTGCTTTTGGACCTCACCTGGGTCGTTCTCTCTCTCTCTGTCCCTCTCCACCATGTCTTTCATCTGTCTGTCTGTCTCCTTATTCAACTTCCCTGCTTCAGACTACTGTAGTCTATCAGAATGCATCACCAGTCTCATTACAGCACTATCTAGGCAAAACACAAACACATTGCCAATACACACCGACTTCCTGTCATAACGGGTGTCCCAGCTCTCTGAATGACCGGTCAAGAGGTTATCACAGCAAGGATGGTGAAACAAGGCAAATACCCACAAAGACAAATACTATTTTAAGGATGTGTGTTTAGCCACTAGTTAAACTTGGGGGTTGGTTTTGAATTTGGGTTAGGGGTTATGTTTAGGGTTTAGGCAGGGTTTAGGGTTACATTTAGGTTGTTAGGGTAAGGTTAGGGTTTCGAGAAAATAGGGGTTTTAATGGGAATGTTTGGGATCTTCACAAGGATAGTCAAATGTAAAATGTCTGTGTCTGTGTGTGGAAAGGGAAATATTTGACCCATAATGGAATCAGATGTCTTTTGCCTCCAAACTATGTTCTTTGTGTTTTGGTGGAAATGTGCTCAGTTGGCTCTCTGCCCAGTACCTGCTGAACCGTCTCTGTATGTGTTTTATAAACCCTCTCATTCTTTCCTGTGGAGACATTTTGATGCTTTAGAGGTGGAATTACAGATCCATTTGTGACTAATAGGTCTCTTCCCTATTATCCAGTAGTTAGGTGGAGGTATGCCGTAGCTCAAAGCACTTAGAACAAAATGAACAAAATATCCGGAACAGGTAGTAGCAAAAGGAGAATGGTGATTTTTATTTGGTCATTTTCAGTGTGGTGTGTGAGTTTTTGACAGACTTTGTGTGTGTGTGTGTGTGTGTGTGTGTGTGTGTGTGTGTGTGTATGTGTGTGCATGTGTGCGTGTGAGCGTGCGTGTGCTGGCAGCATGCTTCCCTGTTCCACTGACTGTCCCAGTGTGTCAGGTTGAATCAGGTGTGGCAGTGCCGCGTTGTGCCCGACCACATGAGTGCAAACACGTTTGTTTCACTATCCTTTTGGGGATGTATTCCCATTCAAGTCTATTTTGCCTAACCTCAACCTTCTAAACTTAAACCTAACCCTAACTCTTAGCTCTGAACTTCAACAAAATCCCTTGGCCTAAAATAACCTCTATTTTTTCATGGGGGCTGGATAAATATCCCCACAGAGGGTGTCATTTTGCATTCTTTTCTGTCCTTGTATAGTACAGCCTCTATACACTCACACAGATCTTTAAGGAAAGTATTTAGACCCCTTCACTTTCTCCACATTTTGGTGTGCTATGGGTTTCATTTATAACATTTAGATCCAAACTACACATAACAAAATGTGTGCAAATTTAAAAACAAGAATAGGAACCAGGAAAGCCTGGTTCGGCCGGCCTGCTATTAGAAGGGATGAATGTTGTTTCCCTCGCTGGATTCAAGCCTATGTGACAGGCGGTGTCTTTAACCACTACACCACTAAGCTGTACGTGTGCTGAGTTTCGGTATAGCGTCTCGACATTGTCATCCTCAGTCACTTACTCAGTAAGGGACATTCGCTCTTCTTGCCAGCTCCATGCCAGAAAAAATATAATTATTAAGCCTATTGTACAACAAAATTTAGAGAAAGTGAAATAATCTGAATACTTTCTGAAGGCACTGTATATATATCCAGAAGGGTGAGAAGTTAAGGAAAACCCAACTTAAAGTGGCTTAGTAAGGTGTTGGGTCACCACGACCCACCAGAACAGCTTCAATGTGCCTCGGCATAGAGTCTCTAGAACTGGAGGGATGGAACACCTTTCTTCCAAAAGATATTCCCTCATTTGGTGTTTAGGTGATGGTGGTGGAGAGCACTGTTTAACATGTTGGTCCAAAATCTACCATAGGTGTTCAATTAGGTTGAGATCTGGTGACTGCGAAGGCCATAAGATATGATCATTTTCATACTCATCAAACCATTCAGTGATGCCTCGTTCCTTGTGAATAGAAGCATTGTCATCCTAGAAGAAACGTAATAATTAACGCTCTTTCAAAGTCACTTACATCCTTTCCTCTTGCCGTCTTGATCCAAAATCCAGGTCAACTGGGCCTGTCAGTGTTTGTATACATGCCACAAAGGATAGGATGTTAGTTGCTTAATTGTATCATGCAGTACAACAGTATGGAAGCAACTGCATTTGTTATGTTCCTCCATTAATTTATTCAGGTTTTTCCTTTAATTTGTCTCCCGTCTGTATAAGCGTGTGTGTGTATTACCCAAAGCCCACAGTAAACAAGTAGAGTTGAATAGTGAGAAGCTGAAGGAGAACGAGGACAGGCTATATACCGACTAACGTCTGGATAGGTATTGTCTCTGATGGTTGTTTCTGATTTAAACTAATTAGAGGTGCTGCTATCCCCTGTTCTCTCTCTGTCACACACACACATACACACACGCAAAATCATGATTCATTCTTCAGCTGTATTGTCAACTAACAGTTGAAAAAAAAAAGAATAGTTTGTTTAAATACATAAGGATCCTCAGGTTTTTGTCTGTGGTCAACGAGGAAGTAGGAATTTAGGGATCCTGAGACTGAGTTACCTCATTCTACTAAAAACCACACACACACTTGTCTTTCTGTGAAACCTTTGTGGGCTGGACTGACGACTTCCACCTAAGTCCCTGTGAAGTGTGCGAGTGGCAGCCACGTCTCATTAGTAGTCCTCCGGGTTCCCATGTCCAGTCCGCCCACGGGGAGCCCTGAAAACCCCATCACACACACACACACACACACACACACACACACGCATACACACACACATATACACACACGCACGCACGCACGCATACACACACACACACACACACACACATACACACACACACACACACATACGCACACACACA
>JACXGI010003481.1:0-62024 GCA_016801175.1 Esox masquinongy | reverse complement strand
AACCCCAAGGAGCAAACAACAGTAGTGTTGAATTTCAGTGGCTAGGAAAAACTCCCTAAGAAGGCCGAAATTTAGGAAGAAACCTAGAGAGGACCCAGGCTCAGAGGGGTGACCAGTCCTCTTCTGGCTGTACCGGGTAAACATATTAAGAGTACAATTGTAATAATTAATAAGTGCACGTGGGCTGAGTCCAGAGTATAGTTAAACTTAGTCCTGGTCGGAAGCATGACCAGATGGACAAGGACAGGGACAACATGAGGAGGGGGAGGTGTCAGCACAGTGGCAGCTGAAATCGTCAGGTATCGTCTTGATCTGCAACACAACCAGGAGGACCGGGACAGCAACGGGTCTTTCAAGCCTGGTACTCCTCAGGTGTGGGCCAGGACCTCATGTCCTCCTAAGTTTAAAACGGCAGGAGACAGGAAAAATTTATAAAATGCATTCCTTAGATCTACAAGGATTTATAGTGGAGAAGGAGAACTGACCCTACACCCCAGCACAATAATATAGCAGCGTAAGACCTTGGGGCTGAGACAGGGGGGTCCGGTGACACTGTGGCCCTATCCGGGGGAGGCCCCGGACAGGGCCCAACAGGCAGGAAAACAATCCACCCACATTGCCAAGCATTAACCAAAGTGACACCCGCCAACCGCAACCATCCTGAATGAGGGCCGAGTATAGCCAGCAGAGTACAGGCCAATTGCACAAGTGCGCAACAGAGAGACAACAAGTCAGTGACTCCGCCCCTGAATGGCATTGGAGGGAGGGCATCCCAGTGGCGATGAGAGCCCACCTGGCAAGACAGCAAGGGAGGACAGTATCAAGCCATTCTGGTCACCTTCATGCCCCTGGGCCAGACTACACTTAATCATAGACCATGCTGTAGAGATGAGACTTTAGTAGACACTTGAAAGTTTGCACTGAGTTTGCGTTTCTAATCTTAATTGGCAGTCTAGATTGTTAACTATATTGCCTTATACATTTCAGTGATATATACATTTCAATGATGGCTGAGTGCTGCCAGCATAATATCCTGCTGCTAAAATAACGCTAATGAAGCCTTGAATGGCCATCACTAAGTCTGAATACCCAAATTGAACCTTTATTAGTACAATGTATATGCAGGAAGCAACCGTCACACTATAATGTTACAGACTACTTGCTCAGTTGAAGTTCTAGCCATGTTATTTAGGGGAGACAGTCAACCCCTCTTCCCAGGGGACCACCCCCTTTCCCAGAGCCCTATCCTGTCAAGGCAGATGTGCTATATCTTTGCAGTACAAAGAACATACAGATTTTTGGACTTAATCATACGCACATGTCATATAATTAGGCCTTTAATGTGAAATTGTGACGTTAACAATACAACCTCAACTTGTCATCTAGTTGACTTGTAAATTGTTGCAGGCTGTGATGTGATTTTCAGTTGATACCTCACTATCCATTAATCAAATAATGTTTCATTTCGTATTTCTTATGACACTTCTTTCTTTTTCATAAACATTACTATGGATGCACTGTTTAAAAATTAATGGTTACCTGATAGGGCAAACCCCCCACTCTGACCGAACTCTTAACATCAAATTATTTATTTCAGACCAGCAGATCTCACTACTGTGAACTGTTTAATAACTACAGTAATTTACCTCTTCAAACAATCAAGGCTCAGAAAGCCTTGTTTGCCCATCAATACTTGAAAGTGCAGACACTTTGTTAATGTAAATAATTTGTGAACTCATGATTGACTCTGTGCAGGCTGTCAGGTTGTCTGGTCACAGAGGAAGGCTGTTCTTCTCTGGTCTCAGCTCTGAAGTCAAACCCCTCACACCTGAAAGAGCTGGATCTGAGCTACAATCACCCAGGATACTCGGGAGTCAGACTGCTCTCTGCTGGACTGGAGGATCCACATTGGAGACTAGAGAAACTCAAGTAGGTCCTGTAGATGTTTGCTCCATCGGTAATCAGTAATGTGGTACAAAGTTGTCATGTGTTTTTTTAATTATGTAATATGCGCCAAATATAGACCTACGTACTTGCACTCATTTTGCATATCATGAACACAAGGTCAAAGTACATTCATATGATATCATGCTGGATAATTGTGGATATGATGAAAACATTATTTGTTCATTATAATTATTTAAATATGACTGCACCATCAATGTTAATATATTCAGACATCAGCTTTTACTAGTAATAACCACACCATCAATGTTTCAACTCCTGAAGTGTATCTGTGTAGTCTACTTAGAATGAGTACATACACCGATCAGCCATAACATTATGACCACTTGCCTAATATTGTGTAGGTCCTCCTTTTGCCGCCAAAACAGCCCTGACCCGTCGAGGCATGGTCTCCACTAGACCTCTGAAGGTGTGCTGTGGTATCTGGCACCAAGACGTTAGCAGCAGATCCTTTAAGTCCTGTAATTTGTGAGGTGGGGCCTTGTTTGTCCAGCACATCCCACAGATGCTCGATTGGATTGAGATCTGGGGAATTTGGAGGCCAAGTCAACTCCTTGAACTCATTGTTGTGTTCCTCAAACCATTCCTGAACCATTTTTGCTTTGTGGCAGTGTGCATTATCCTGCTGAACGAGGCCAATGCCATCAGGGAATACCGTTGCCATGAAAGGGTGCACATAGTCTGCAACAATGCTTAGGTAGGTGGCACGTGTCAAAGTATCATCCACATGAATGGCAGGACCCAAGGTTTCCCAGCAGAACATTGCCCAAAGCATCACACTGCCAGCTTGCATTCTTCCTATAGTGCATCCTGGTGCCATGTGTTCTCCAGGTAAGCGACACACACGCACCCAGCCTTCCACATGATGTAAAAGAAAACGTGATTCATCACACCAGGCCACCTTCTTCCATTGCTCAATGGTCCAGTTCTGATGCTCACTTGCCCATTGTAGGTGCTTTTGGCAGTGGACAGGGGTCAGCATAGGCACCCAGACTGCTCTGCGACTACGCGGCCCCATACGCCACAAACTGCGATGCAATGTGTGTTCTGTATGGCATGAAATCAGTACCACAAGAAGAAGCTCTGTGAAAAAAATTTGTGTAGTTGCAAAAAAGATGTGTACTTGCAAAAAAGATTTGCAAACCTTTAGAAAACGATTTGTGAGGAAAAAAGATCTATAGAAAAAAGATTTGCAATACTGTAGAGACACAAATCTTTTCATACAGTTTTGCAAATCTTTTTGCAAAAGAGCAAATGTGACTGACTGACTGTCTTACCTTGTTAAATAGCGTAGTGGTTAGAGAAGCAGACCTGCAAGCTATAGCTTGATCGAATCTCCTCACAGTCAAAACAAAGTATACATTTAGATTTGTTCCAGATGGACAAAAACATTGCTGGCTATAACCTTCAGTATCTACATTATAGTAAGCCTAAAATAAAACTGTTTACGGTTATATTGCGACTGTTTCTGGTAGATTTTCGAAGTACGCATCCGTGCATGCTTTTTGGGTCAGGATAGACAAAAACTTAGCTGGCTACTACATTCAGTATCTACGTTATAGTGAGCCTAAACAAAAACTGTTTACGGTTATACAGTATTGCGACTATTTCTTGGGGATTTCAAAGTACGCATCCGTGCATGCTTTTTGGGTCAGAATAGACAAATACTTTGCTGGCTACATACAACATTCAGTAGCTACGTTATATTAAGCCTAAACTAAAACTGTTTATGGTTATATTGCGAGTGTTTCTGGTGGATTTTCAAAGGTACGCATCTGTTCATGCTTTTGGGGGTAATAATATAGGCTTTATCAAAACCCCTTTGGCAGTAAAAGAGTTGGGGTTTCCACAATTCTCTCATCTTTCACTTGATGAGAAAGTCAGTTATCATCACCTATAGTTATTGTATCAATGTCATTCAAGAATGAAAGAAAAACTAATCTTTTTGTGCCATGAAATGAAATAGCTTTGTCAGGGAAAAGTTCATCTTCAGTCTCGCTAGCAGTTGCTCAATTCTTATGACTGTTCCTAGGAAGTTAGTAGATACTAGTAAGCCTATTACTGGCTAATATGCTGTTAAAATGGCCAGTGGCAAAAGCCATAGTTCATAGATGCTATTTGTAGTGGAGGTAAACTTAATAAGAAACGTTAGTCAGTTTAACACAATGATGAATGGTGTCTAGCGACTGGTAAAATGTGTAGCATCTTGGTGTTGTGGTTAAAAACAGTGCCATTCATGTGGGAGACCCGAGTTTGAATCCAGTGAGGACGGCGGCAATAAAACTGTTTACGGTTATAGTGCGACGATTTCTCCTCACAGTCAAAACAAAGTATGCATTTAGATTTGTTCCAGATGGACAAAAACATTGCTGGCTATAACCTTCAGTATCTACATTATAGTAAGCCTAAAATAAAACTTGTTTACGGTTATATTGCGACTGTTTCTGGTAGATTTTCGAAGTACGCATCCGGGCATGCTTTTTGGGTCAAGATATACAAAAACTTAGCTGGCTACAACATTATAACAGTTGCTACATTATAGTAAGCCTCAACTAAAACTGTTTAAGGTTATACAGTATTGCTACTATTTCTTGTTGATTCCACAATTGTCTCGTCTTTTCCCTTGATGAAAAAGTCAGTTATCGTCACCTATATTGATAGATACTGTATCAATGTCATTCACGAATGGCTAATTAACTGTTAAAATGTCCAGTGGCAAATGATGATTTGTTCAGGATAGACAAAAACTTTGCAGGCTAAAACCTTCCGTAGCTACGTTATAAGCTTAAAATGAAACTGTTTACTATTATATTGCAATTATTTCTGGTGGATTTTCGATGTCTTATGCCTTAGGATTTGTTCAAGACAGACAAACACTTTGCTGACTACACGATTCTCTCGTCTTTTCACTTGATGAAAAAGTCTGTTATCGTCACCTATATTGATTCACAAATGGCTAATAAGCTGTTAAAACGGCAAACGGCAAAAGCCATACAGTTCATAGATGCTGTTTGTGGTGGAGAAATGTTACTCAGTTTATCACAATGGTTAATGGTCTCTAAAGAAATATTCAAACTTGACACAATGTTAATACGTGGCAGAATTGTATAATGTCAAGAGGCTTTACCGACACTCGGCAGAGGTATAGCTTGGTGCTGTAGTGGTTAAAGACAGCCTTTAATGTGGGCGATCCGGGTTTGTATCTCGGGAGGGCAACAACGATCAACGCTTTTTATTGCGGGCCGGCTGAACTAGGCTTGCCTGGTTTCTTGTTTTCTACAGAGACACAAATCGTTTTCTAAAGGTTTGCAAATCTTTTTTGCAAGTACACATCTTTTTTGCAAGTACACAAATCTTTTTTATAGAGCTTTGTCTCGTGGAACTGATTTCATGACAGTTCTGACACCTTTCTATCAGTACCAGCAATTTGAGCTACAGTAGCTCGTCTGTTGGATCGGACCACACGGGCCAGCCTTCACTCCCCACGTGCATCAATGAGCCTTGGCCGCCCTTGACCCTGTCACCGGTTCATTGCTTTTCCTTCCTTGGACCACTTTTGATAGGAACTGACCACTGCAGACCGGGAACACCCCACAAGGGCTGTAGTTTTGGAGATGCTGTGACCCAGTTGTCTAGCCATCACAATTTGGCCTTTGTCAAAGTTGCTCAGATCCTTAACTTGCCCATTTTTCCTGCTTCTAACACATCAACTTTGAGGACAGAATGTTAATTTGATGCCTAATATATCCCCCCCACTGTCAGGTGCCATGATAACAAGATTATCAGTGTTATTCAATTCACCTGTCAGTGGTCATAATGTAATGGCTGATCGGTGTATGATCTCTGCATTGGTACTAGTGGAGCACATTGACTAGCAAGGAAACCTGCACAGTGGTGGTAGTTAGTTCAGTGTGGGTTAGTTTGTTCAGTGTGGTGTAGGGCTGCAGCTTTCAGTTATTTAGAACATTGATTATTTTATATATAAAAATGGTCGATTATTCAATTAATTGATGAATAAAACCCATAATGACACAGTAGTTTCACTGTCCCTCATTCATGAAATGTGCGTACGATTTAAAGTTGGAGTTAAAATAATTGTACGATAATTTCACTGACAGAGCTGGTACATATCAATATTATCTTTGTTATGTCCTTACGTTCAAAATCACGTCTGGTCGGAGATCATGTAAGTCAACGTAAACATTTTTGATAATGCTTGATTCGCAATAAGACCGTCATTATAACAAAAAACAAACATTCATAAAAGCCTCAGTGACAACAATTATAAAAAATTTTGCAAGCAACAATGGGATGGGTTAAAATTTAGTTAAATAGGTCACTATTTATATGCTGGAAAGGTCAGACATGGTCAGACACTTTGACACTGAGTATTGAGTATAATATACAAAGTATAAGATAATAGTCTGGAGCAATAGAGAAAATAGCCTGGTAGTGGACACTTGTCTGTGTGTATGGCCATAAAGACCATAAATACTCCCTATTTTTTATTTATGTTTGTTTTTGTAGGCAGTGAATCAAAGTCTTTGGAAAAACAGATAATCCTTGTTTCCTGACAGACGTTTCCAATTATTTATAAGACAAATTTTAATGAAGATTTCATATCTAATTTAGAACAGAAATTTACTGTCATTCCAAATTACAGAATGCAAAAATATAATTGCATTCATACATCAGCTATTTGTATTTTGATGACTTACTAACTTCTACCTTACATGCAGTGAGCAGAAATTAACAAGAATCAATGCTCTGCTTTGGCGAGTACATGAATCAGCACAGCACACCAAACAGAATGGTCTTCATTTCTATGGTTGGCAAACAAACACGACCATAATCCCCAAAAAACATTTGAAAGGATAACACTGTACATAAGTTACAAGATGGCACAAAAGACATAGCTCTGTCACCTTCTTATCAATTAAAACAAACATAAACATTAACAAAATTAACAGCTGCAAAGCATGCTGGGATATCGCTAATAAAAACGGAATACTCCTTTTCGAAAGTGTATTTTTGTAAACAGCAAATCAAAGTCTGTGGAAAACCAGATAATTCTTGTTTCCTGACAACAGAAATTGACTGTCTTTCTGAAATACAGAAAACTGTAAAATACATGTTTATACATGTCTCTCTTATAGAGGGTGTCAAAATCTTAACTTTTGACACCCTCTATGAGGGAGACATGTATAAGACACATGCATGCCACTGGCCAGGTCAATCAGATTTATTGTTGATATACAGTCCTCTGTCTAAAGACATAGACGTGGCCATGGAGGGTTAATATGGGTACATTCTTGTCTGTCATATAGACAGACAAGACTTCTTGTCATATAGACTTCTGACTCAACAGTCCACTCTCTAAGGCCAAAGACAAAAACACTGGCAATGGAAAACGCTGTGGTAGGACACTGAAAGTATATGCTTTTTTCATTTGTTTCACTAAGAGTGTATGTGTGCGTGTGTGACAAAGACCTTCACCTACCTTCTATTGTCCAATGGACTTACTTTTTACTGAGGTCATTGTTCCGCCATCTTGCAATTTATCTCTTATTCCTTATAACCCAATAGGGAGGCACATTTGAGACACGTTTACACCAACAGTCAGGTCAATTGGACTACCGGATTAACAAAATATAGCTAGACAGAAAATAAAATAAAGCAACAAGCATGACACTGTACACTTGCAGCAGTTTAAAAAAAATACCGTAGACTATCAGCAATCTATTATTATTGAACATTTAGGGTTAGGGTTAGGAAATATACCGTTAGGTCCGGAAATAATTAGACACTGACACAGGTTTTGTTATTTTGGCTGTTTAACAAAATATATTCACGTTACAGTTAAAAAATTAATATAAGCTTAAAGTGCAGTCTCAGAGCTTTAAATAGAGGTTATTCAAATTGGAGGAAGGGTTTAGCAATTACTCTTTAATACGTAGCCCCCCCTTTTTCAAGGGACCAAAGATAATTGGACAATGGCCTCAAAAGCTGTTTCATAGGCAGGTTTGGGCTATTTCTTTTTTATTCCTTCATCAATTAAGCAGGTAAAAGGTCTGGAGTTGATTCAGACCATTGTCACTATGTCACTATTAGCCTTACTGCTTTTATAGTGACATAGCTTCCTCCCAGAATCTATTACAGAGCCTACTAGAGATAGTAGGATCAAAACCTACCAGGGTAGTAGCATTAAAGCCTGCAGCAATATTTATATCAATAGTGATGGAACCAGTATGCATACAACTGCCATACACTGAACGGTGTACCTTTTGTTATATGGACACACAATGTGGGAGAAGTTGTGTGACTATTTCAAAAATGGGTATCTGATGCGTGTAAATCTCTCCAGAGTGGTTTGTCGGGCTAGCCATGATTGCTATAACGCTATACACATAATTTGTGGGAGAAATTGTAACTGTTTAAAAAAATGGGTATCTGATGTACGTCAATCTACAGAGTGGTACGTCAGGCACGCTCTGATTGTGTACGTGACTTGTATGTAAAACTTGAGAGTATTACTAGTTTGTAGTTTCAGAGGTGTTATTTGTGGCAGAGATAAATGTATACTGTACACTGTTTCCAATGTGTGACGACAAGTGCATGGCGTTTGTTTAGAAAATCTGGCATTCTTGGCTGGTCAAATAGCATAAATATAACAACTCCGGTACTGTTGGCTATTTGTCAAAGAGTAAAAGTTGATTTGAAGTTAACTTAATGGCGTCCGAGGCACTTGACCGCTTCCCTGTAGGCTGACTCGTCATTGTCACTGATCAGGCCTACGACCCTAGTGTCGTCTGCGAAATTGGCGATGGTGTTGGAACTGTGTATAGGAAAGCAGTCGTGGGTGAAGAGGGAGTACAGGAGGGGGCTCAGCACACAGCCTTGTGGAACAGGGTGGAGGAGGTGAAGTTGTCCAACCTGACAGACTGGGGCCTGTTGATTAGGAAGTCCAAAGTCCAGTTACAGAGAGAGGGGCTGATCCCCAGGTCATGTATTTTGTTTACCTGCCTAGCGGGATGTGTTGAATGCTGAGCTGAAGTCTATGAATAGCATTCTCACATAGGTGTTGGTTTTGTCCTGGTGGGTCAGGGCAGAGTGTAAAGCTGTGGAGATGATGTCCTTGGCAAACAGGTAGGGATCCAGTGTTGGGGGTGGCACGATTTAAGGTGTGCTAGAACTAGTCTTTTGAAGCACTTCATGATCGTGGGGGTGAGTGCGACAGGTCGGAAGTCATTCAGGCTAGACGCAGTGGACTGCTTTGGCACTGGCACAATGGTTGCGGTCTTGAACCACGTAGGGACAACTTCCTGGGCCAGTGACAGGTCGAAAATGTTAGTACAGATCTCGGCCAGCTCTGCATGCATTCACCCTGCTCAGTGCAGACAACACATCTGCAGTGGATAGTCTGAGAGGGAGGTCGCCTGGGGGGAGTTCAGCTTTAATGGCTGGCTCTTTGTTGTCCCTGTTGAAGCGGGCATAGAACCTCTTATAACTCATCCATGGAGGAGACATCGCTGGCTGAGGGGGTGGTTTTTTTTTGGCCAGTAGTCTGTGATGGCTTGGATGCCCTGCCACATGTGTCGGGGATCAGAGTTGTTGTTGAAGTGCTCCTCAATCTACAGTTTATGATAATTTTTAGCCATCTTGATGCCCCTTTTCAGGTTGGCCCTGGATGAGGTTGGC
The DNA here is from genome assembly GCA_016801175.1 of Esox masquinongy. NCBI lineage: Eukaryota > Metazoa > Chordata > Actinopteri > Esociformes > Esocidae > Esox > Esox masquinongy. Next base: position 52,361 of record JACXGI010003481.1, on the reverse strand, counting down.
TGTAGGACTCCGCATCGTTGGATCTGAACGCAGCTTTGTGTGCCTTTAGAAGTTGTTGGACCTCACTGTTCATCCAAGGCTTCTTTTGGGGGAAGATCTTCATTTGTTTATGGGTGGTGACGTTGTGGGTGCAGATGTTGATGTAATCCAGAACGGAGGAAGCATGTGTTTCAATGTCCATATGGGAGTCAAGGTTGGCTTGAGTGGCAAACAGACTCCAGTCTGTTTGTTGAAACCAGTGTTGTAGTAGTGAGTCTGACCCCTCTGGCCACACTTTGACTGACCTCACTGATGGTCTCACCCGTTTGCTAAGGAAACAACAACTGGAAGTGGTGAGAGAAGAACCATCTGTGCTACAGACTCCAGTATCAACATGTCCTAAGTTCACATCCATACATCCTCGCACAGAACTGCGAAAGTCTGCTGAGAGAGCATCATTGTGGGACCCAACATGGGATGAGATTCCAGGCTACCCATTGGATGATGATGATGACGATGTTGACAAGCATGCATATTATCGTCTCAGGCCTCTGTGCAAGATTGTGGTGAAAGAAGATAAGGACAACAACATTGGAGTGATTCTTGACGTTCTAGCGCGGCTAGACAGAGACATGAATCCGACACATGGCTCATCAGTCATTCAGACGTCCTTCTGTTTCTTCTGCAGCAATGAAATAAGCTGTAATTACTGTGGACGCACAGGACTCTTAAAGAAACGATGCAAGATGGAAGGATGAGAGACATGAAAAAAAGACAACTTAAAAATCAGGAACAAACAACAGAGGCACCAGTTCTCATGATGTCACCGTGGCAACAGTTCAAGAGGCTCTCCACTGAACAACAGCAACAGCTGTTGGGTGCTGCAGAGGGAAACTAGAAGACCCCTTTTGCATCCCATCCTTGCTGGTGCAGTGGAGAGGAAATAATTTGTAGGATAATTTTTGTTGACTTATAAGTATATTTCTAAGCTCTTGTAAATAAATTTGTTTGTGAGAATGCTAAACGACTCTGAATTTCTGCTTTTAAAACAACAGTTGGAGGCGGGATCCGTTGGATATAGCACAATTCATTGATATTAATAATCTCTTTAAGGTAATGTTTTCTGAAACTACATTTACCAAAATCTATGGATTGGTTTTTACTCTGCAAGAAGTGATTTCTGACAGAACAATGCCTTTTGATTGAAGCAGAGAATAATTCCGATTTGTTTAACACTTTATTCAATAAGTCTATCATTTAGTTGTTTTGCAATTCTCTATCTCCCTCACATTATTATTAGGCCTACTTGGCAAAAAATATATTTTTAAATGGAACTATATAATCCGTGAAAGTCTTTGGTAATTGTGAAAAGGTTGACGGAAAATAAATGACGCCAAATTTTGAGATGCTTGTTGCAATTAATTTACATTGTTCTCATGCTTTATTTAACCAAATCTGTTTTGAACATGAAGCCTATGGCAAATAACTAACTATAGGAATAACCTTTTTGTCATTTTACGTTGAGTATTGCTCACGGTGCTGGAAAGTTGCGCACTGGCTGCATTAGTCAAGTAGAAACATCGTCTTTGACATTGTGATGTTGTTGCCATCCATGTCTTTTATCATACATCATCAATAGACAATGTAATCGTCTTATCCCACAGCCCTAATTCCCTCTATCCCACAGGTCCTGCCAGCTTCTCATTACCATTATCCAAACCAAACTCTTTGCTTCTGCTTTACTTATTTTGACCTCTATCTCTACCACCTCCTTGCCAAGGGCCTGTTTTGCTAGCGCATCTGCTGCCTCATTGCCCCACCCTCCCACATGAGCTCGGACTCAAGAAAACCTTACCTGAGCCCCATTCTGCCTTATCCGTCAAAGTGTCTCGAGTACCTCAAACACCAGATCTTGCATTCTACATGAGGTACACATTTTTTTAAACCTGCAACACGGCACATGAATCAGAGAATATTACCACTCTGCCCATCGCAATTTCTCCCCACCTTGCAGTGCCAACAGTACCGTTATCACCTCTGGTCTCTACACAGCCAAGTCATCTGTTAACCGTTTTACATCTTCTTCCCCGCCCAACAAATGGCTCTCCCGTTCTTCCTGTACTTGGATCCTTAGATCTATCTCCGTAAAATATGCAGACACAGCATCATATTCACAACCTTCTTACAGTTTCTGACCACCATCTCTACATGCCCTGCCGAGGTCATCCTTGCATCAAAATACATCCCAAAAAATCTAAACAGCTTCAAAGGCTAGGCCTGCTTATATTGTCAGACAGGCAAAATTTTGTTCTCTTCAATATCCTAAAGGCCCAATTTCCACTCTACAGTCTTCAGTCCACCATGGAACTGCTTTCCTCCTCCTCCCCGCACTCTTAAGAATAGCCTCCGTAGCTGCCCCCACCAATGTTGCATTCACCACATTATTCAGGCTATCCTCATCCCCACTCATCCTCAACTCTGCCAACACCTGTTCACTTACCATCCTGAACCAATCCCAGTCCGCCTTGCCAAATATCCCCGGTTCCCCTGTTCGCTCAAGTTCGCTGCTCAACTCAACCATAAACTTTCCCACTTACTTCACTCACAGTGCCTTTTCTTTCTGAACCCTACCCCTACACAGCACCAGTAAGCTCCCGTCTCTTTTGCACTTACCACTTCCCCTATCAATTCTTTAATCAAAGCCGTCATCCTAACCGGCTTCATACTACAAATTCCCCCTATGGCCTCCATGGCCTTCCCCCTATGGCCTCCACCTCCACTAAACTTCAAAATCACACTACACTCCACCCCTGCCTTGTTCCCCACCTCTCCAGTCTGTCCTTTCCCTTCCTCCTCACCACTTCTGGTCTGCTACTGCTACAGTCATCCACCAGACTCCTCTCCTTCACTTACCTTATCTTCTGCACCACCTCCTGCATATTGTTCCTCAACTCAAAACTTTCCTTTTCAGCTTTTTTGGAAAGGAAAGAAAAAAGGTGCTGTGGTCTCTTAATTTTTTCCACAGCTGTAGTCTATGTAATCAGTCTGCTAAAGTAACTGCTAATGATGGCCAATTAAAGTTAGTATGTAACATTAATGTAACATTAACCAATGCTGAAGATCTGATTTGCCTAAAATATTAATTACACTACTATATATACATGGATATTCCTTGCCTGTCTGAAAAGACTCTGCCAGAGAACCCTGTCTCTGTGTCGGGGGTCTGTCTGAGGCATTTCCCTCCTCCCTTCTTTTCTGTTACAGCTCACAGTTCTTTCTCATGGGTTTTCATGTTTGAACAAATTGGTGTTGCCACAGTAGCAAACAACCTTCCCTAATACAATGCAGTTCGTGATGTTTTCATTTACAGGTGCAAAATAGCTCCACACGATGCTCCTCCCGCTCCTTTCGTTCAGCCATGGCATTCATGCATGCAATGAATGTAGAACTGTATCTCGGATTGGTGGTTGGCGCCGGAAGTCGGTAGGGTGCGCGACGAGTATGTCCGTTGATTGAGTTCACAGTCACAATCAAAGGTAGTGGAGCTGGAGAAGCACTTAAGAGGTGTTCACGACAATGGAACGTTGTTTGCACAGAGTGACAGTTCTACTCTTTGATGAAATGGGTACAACTTAGAAGAGAGAAACTGAAACTGGTTCCGATTCTATTGATGCTAGAATCGATCTTCAAAAACAAGACGTAGTATCTGTAGTCTCGATATTTTGGGATCGATCCGCCCACCCCTACTATCGAGTATGTAATTTCAGTAGATTGTACACGAAGCAAGGTGGAAAAAAGGGAAAGGTCCCCCTCTAGCACATGTTGGCCTCTCTGTAATAATTACTGTCCCTATATGGCCCCTTTGTAATAATTACTGTCCCCATACGGCCCCTTTGTAATAATTACTGTCCCCATACGGCCCCTCTGTAATAATTACTGGTCCCATACGGCCCCTCTGTAATAATTACTGTTCCCATACGCCCCCTTTGTAATAAATAATGTCATGATGTGAGCCTCCAGCCACTTTGCGTCCACCATGACAAGGAACATGTGACCCATAAAAGGGCCTGCAAAGTCTAGGTGGACCATGGGCATTTAGGCCACTCCAGTAGTTATTGATATTGTTGCCTGTGTACCTTTTTAATTGTTTGTGTGGAAGTAAAAGGAAATTAATTGCAAAACATGGTGGTCATTTCAAGTTACCACACCCTTCAACTCTGCACCTGTGTCCTGCCTCCTCGACCGTGACTCCGTTCATTTGGTTGATTCATTTTTTACAAATAAGGAAGCACATCTTGTGTTCCACATTTCTCTAGTAGGGTAATGTCAGTAAAAAAACAGCAGCCAGTCTAATAATTATAAGAGGTAAGATGCAGTCTATTGTATTGTTTATTTCCCACTCAAACACACTTCTAGCCTACTTTTTAATCTTTACATTGAAAATGTGCTGTTGTTACATTGTTCTGGGGCTATTTTGAAGTATTTTAAATGAAGAGTCATTCAGGAGCCAAATGAGCCGCCTCTTTCAGGTGAATGGCGCCATAAGAGTCATCTCACTGAAAGGACTCAGAATGTCCATCATTAGCCCTGACCCCCACTGGTATATTACAATGTCAATGGACCACCCACATTAAAACAAATGATTACTGACAGACGACACCTGTTGACTCTGGTAACGGGTCTCATTCAAAACATTTTAGAAATCAGAGAAGTTTGTGATTAAAATAGTACCCATGTCTATTTCCATATTTAGATCATAATTTGATTAATCGTCCAATGTTGGTGTGTGCATGACGGGGGAGGGGTGGTGTGTGTGTTTGGGAGAGGGTCATGTGTTGTGTGATGTGTGTGTAATGGGGAGGGGGGTTGTGTGTGTGTGTGTGTGTCTGTGTCTGTGTGTCTGTGTGTGTGTTGTTGTGTGTCACTGAATGACAGTCTGCTCCTCTGCTTCTTCCACAGTATGGATCATGGTGGAGAGTGGAGGTTGAAATCAGGACTGAACAAATGTAAGTGATTTATTATACAGAACACATATACAGCTGGAGTATGTTCACATATATGTAGAGTGGATATAAAAAGTCTACACACCCCTGTTAAAATGCCAGGTTCTTGTGATGTAAAAGAATGAGACAAAGATAAATCATGTCAGAACGTTTTTTACTCTTAATGTGACCTATAATGTGAATAATTCAATTGAAAAACAAACTGAAATCTTCGAGGGGGAAAAATGAAAAATAAAAACCTTACAATGAAAAATAAAAACCTGGTTGCATAAGTGTGCACACCCTCTTATAACTGGAGATGTGGCTGTGTTCAGAATTAACCAATCACATTCAAACTCATGTTAAATAGAAGTCATTACACACCTGCCATCATTTAAAGTGACTCTGATTGATCACAAATAAAGTTCAGCTGTTCTTGTAGGATTTTCCTGACATTTTGTTAGTTGCATCTCAGAGCAAAAGCCATGGTCCGCAGAGAGCTTCCAAAGCATCAGAGGGATCTCATTGTTGAAAGATATCAGTAATGAGAAGGGTACAAAAGAATGCCCAAAGCATTAGATATACCATGGAACACAGTGAAGACAGTCATCATCAAGTGGAGTCAATATCAAGTCCCCCAAAAGCACGTGGGAAAATGTTTTATGGTCTGATGAAACCAGGGTTGAACTTTTTGGCCATAATTCCAAAAGGTATGCTTGGCGCAAAAACAACACTGCCCATCACCCAAAGAACACCATAACTACAGTGAAGCATGGTGGTGGCAGCATCATGCTTTGGGGCTGTTTTTCTGCAGCTGGAACCGGGGCCTTAGTCAGGGTGGAGGGAATGATGAACAGTTCCAAATACCAGGCAATTTTGGTACAAAACCTTCAGGCGTCCGTTAGAAAGCTGAAGATGAAGAGGAAGTTCACCTTTCAGCATGACAACGACCCAAAGCACACATCCAAATCCACAAAAGCATGGCTTCACCAGAAGAAGATTAACATTTTGGAATGGCCCAGCCAGAGCCCAGACCTGAATCCAATTGAACATATGTGGGGTGATATGAAGAGGGCTGTGCACAGGAGATGTCCTCGCAATCTGACAGATTTGGAGCGCTTTTGCAAAGAAGAGTGGGCAAATATTGCAACGTCAAGATGTGCCATGCTAATAGACTCCTACTCAAAAAAAACTCAGTGCTGTAATAAAATCAAAAGGTGCTTCAATAAAGTATTATTTTAAGGGTGTGCACACATATGCAACCAGGTTATTGTGAGTTTTTATTTTTTAATTTTTCCCCCTCAAAGATTTCAGTTTGATTTTCAATTGAATTTTCACGTTATAGGTCACATTAAAGGTGAAAAAAGTTTTGACATGATTTATCTTTGTCTCATTCTTTTACATCACAAGAACCTGGCATTTTAACAGGGTGTGTAGACTTTTTATATCCCCTGTATGTTTGACTGTGTGGGTTTGTGTGTTTTGTCTGAGTGTCTTAATATCCAGTATATGACAATAAAGAAATAAAACATGCATGTTTGTGTATAATATGAATGCTGATAATGTGTAATATTGTGTCTTGGTCTCATCCATCAGATGTCTTTGATCTCACACTGGACCCAAACACAGTAAACAGAAACCTCTCTCTGTCTGAGGAGAACAGAAAGGTGACATGGAGGGAAGAGGAGCAGCCGTATCCTGATCACCCAGAGAGATTTGACTTCTGTCCACAGGTGTTGTGTAGAGAGGGTCTGTCTGGACGGTGTTACTGGGAAGTAGAGTGGAGTGGGGGAAGGGCTTTTTTAGGAGTGACATATAAAGGAATCAACAGGAGAGAAGAAGGTGATGACTCTTGGCTTGGATACAATGACAAGTCCTGGAGTCTGAACTGTGTTGGTAACAGTTACTCTGTCAGGCACAATTATAACAGAACTTTCTTACCTGTCACCTCCTCAGACTCCCACAGAGTAGGAGTGTATCTGGACTGGCCAGCCGGCACTCTGTCCTTCTACACGGTCTCCTGTGACAAACTGACCCACCTGTACACATTCAACACCACATTCACTGAGCCCCTCTATCCAGGGTTTTGGGTTTATTCTAACTTCACAATGTCTCTTTGTCAAACACAACATAATGTTTCACTCTAATCATGATCATGTTCAGTAGGACACACCGTAGTAAAACACTGATAATAAATTAGCATATCCAGTTCAGACAGGAAACCTGAGTGGTCATTGGTCAGTGACGTATCAGCTGATGTTGTGGATCCCTCCAATCACAATATTAGACTTCATACTGATTATTTAATCATCAGGTTACTCACTCAGTCTGATGTGTTGATGGTCTTACTAACATGTGAACCCGCCACCACCCCTACCTCCACCTGTTACCCACCACCACCCCTGCCTCCACCTGTTACCCACCCACCCACCACCCCTGCCTCCACCTGTTACCCACCACCACCCCTGTCTCCACCTGTTACCCACCCACCACCCCTACCTCCACCTGTTACCCACCCACCACCCCTGTCTGCACCTGTTACCCACCCACCACCCCTGCCTCCACCTGTTACCCACCTACCACCCCTGCCTCCACCTGTTTGGTTCCATGCTCCTTGCTTATTGCATATGGAGATCGCTAATAATTATATTAAGGTTTTGAACAACAATAATATTTCAGGTTTTGGCATTAGGTTCTCCTCTAGGGTAATTCACTGCCATTACATTATCATGTATACCATACTACAAATAACTATATAATTTTCCAAGAAATGGTTAAACTAATATGTGGTGTTTCCTGAGTGAACTCGCTAGTAGTGAGTAAATATATCATATGATTGTAAATATTCCTGACCCCCTCTAGATCCAAGGTGATTTCGGCAGGATTTTACGACTTGGACATTTTGGGGGTAACACTTTCCGATAAGGGTACATGAACTACCATTAACGAATACAGTAGTTAACATGAACGAATGATGAACAATGATCTGAACAAACAGTTAATAATGATAACCCTTAAATTATTAATGATTTACAAATGCAAGAACTAACAGTGTGTAGCGTCATTTGTTCATGTTGACACAGGACATAAACTCGTGTCGTTTTTACGGGAACACACAGTTTGTACTGTAATTGTTTAATGTTGATGCAGGACATGAATTCATGTAGCTAGTTGTTTGCATGAATATGTAGGCTAAGTGCTATACATTCTTCATAAATAATCCAATTTGTTAATATGATTACAATGCGGCAACCATTACTAAGGTAGGCTGGCTACTTGCGTCTTCAAATAGGTGTGACGCGCTCAAAACGTATGGTCGCATTTAGGCTTATGTATTGTTTGAAATGGGGATACATTACTTATATTAAAGGACACTTACTATAGTTGGCCAGTAGGGGGAAGAGAGACATGGTCGCATTGCGTTGGGACTAAATTCGATCCAAACAAACACCTGCGTGTTCTGATAACTCTTGAAGAAAAAGATTCTTTCTCATAATTTTCCTGTTTTCCAGGTCAGAAATGTACAAAAGTACACTGGACATTTCGATACTTGCCTGTTAAAGTGTATGTAGAGAATTGGAAAAGTATAGTCATTTTATAACTATGAACTAGACAGAAAACCCATGTTGAATGTAAAATGCCATGATGGTGGTGCCTTCCTTTGAAAAAAAACAAATTTGTTACAGTACTGTATGAACATTTTCGAAAACAACACTCCTGACAATATCTCTAGGATTAATATAATTGAATTTTGTAATTTTGTATTGTTTAGGAACTTTGCAATTGTTGCACTGTAAGGGTTAGTGTTTAGCTAGTTCCTGTTAGCTGGCTCCAGTTAGCTGTATGCTAGCTCCAGTCAAATGTTTGTTAGTTTCAGTTAGCACATTGCTAGCTTGCTTAGCCATGTTATATTTGTGTTAACATTAAGGTAATTTGCAATTGTGTAATCCTTTTACCAGATATTACTACACTAGCTGAACATGAAGGTGTTTTACACATAAGTACAACATTACTGCTGTATAAGAACTTTGTGAAATGTCTGATGTAAAAATGGCTTTACAAAATTAAATTTGATTGACTGATTAATATGACTGTTTATTTTTTTGCATAAGACTTGCCTGTTTACACTTCTACTGAAAAGACAATACTCATCTCTTCCTTCATGATGTCCATGTTTCCAGAGTGATTGTTTTACAAATTGTCTTTAAACCCTACACTTAGTTAATCCTGTCATTCTTGAAGGGAGGATTATGTGCTATCACTAGTATTCTAACACCAAACCATTAGTTCATACTCTTTTGGCCCACTGAGTAACCATTGAGCTGGAATAAAGCATTAATAATGGATACCTTACTATTAGGTAATTATTTTGTGTCCCTTTAAGTAAAGTGATGAATTATTCTACCTTAACAATCACTAACTAATGACACATAGGTAGCTATAAACCCTTAATAACTGATACTTCACCATTAGTTAATTATTTTGTGGCCCCTTAAGTAAAGTGAGGTTCATGTAGTGAGTTCATGTACCCTTATCGGAAAGTGTTACCCATTTTGGGTTCTATATTCATTTCTGTAACAAGTATCAAGAAGTATTGTATATCCTGGTAATCGCAACCCCCTCAGCTACAATAAAAACACATATAAACAGTCTTGTGGGACACTATTTAGAAAATTCATGTGTTGGAAAGGCAAAAACAATGTTCTACAGAGAACATTTCTGCGATATGGTATGATTTAATTTTATTGAAACCATAATGTTAGTTTTAAACCATAAAGTTTAGTTTCAATGGCTTTTCCTGATATCACAATGCCTTTACTGCCATAGACTGTTTTAGACAGGAACTAGAGAATAAAATGAATAATACATTGTAAAAAATATAGGTTCCCCAAAAAATATTGGGTTCTTCAACCATGACATAAACCATAATTTTATGAATTTGAGACATGCAAACTTGAGTATTTGAGTGTTATTACAACCAAAGCAGAGGATTGGTAGCACAGTTTTTATTTACATCTCATTATAAAGTCAGTAAGATACCCAATTTTTTCCAAAAACCAAACATCCCCATAGTATGTTGACAGAAGAACATTTTTATATCATATTTATAATAAAGTGCTATAGATCATAAATAGCGATGTACTTGTAATGATATTAGGATATTAGGTAAGTATGATTCTGGTCACTGGTGAACTCAGGGGGGGTGCCCCATGTCAGAAAAAAACACTGCAAAAGTGCCCTCTTGGATGCCCTTATGCTAGATAACAGTGGCGTCGTTAGGTCGCTCTTTTATGAATAACCCCGGATCTCAAATTGACCAAAAAAAATAATAATAAAGAAATACTCCCTGATCTATTCATCCATAATTCCGATCGCGCATTATGACAATGTAGACGTGTAGGCCGCTAGCATGTACATCGAAAGTTTCCACATGTACGTTCAAAACCCTGTACTTTCTGTCCCGGGCGGCGCGGGGGTGGGGTAAGCCCCGAATGTATTGTGATCCTAGCGACGCCTCTGGTAGATAAAACATGATACAGTGCTTTCTACGGTGGCCCAGTGTGTGAGAAAAAGTGATGTAGTGCCCTAATGGGCGCCCTTCCAATGGAGAAATTGTGATGCAGTGCCCTCTAGGGTGCCTGTATTTGTGAGGAAATGTGGTTAACCATCTGACCGCTAGGGTTTTCAAATCTGCCTGTCACTATCTTGACATTTTGGCTTCTAAGATGGTCATCCTTTATAGCAGAAGGAAGTGCTTTATATTCTGGGATTCTGCAGACCCTCAGCTACATGAATAATAATGTGAAATAGTCAGAAAAATGTAAAAATGCAAGTGCACATATTTTGGTTTTATATTCAAAAGGATAAGTAAAATATAATAGGTAGCCTGTTTTACATTACATTTGGATATCCCCAGTGGTTCATAATAACTACAAGTTGAATGGTTTTGAAATTATAAAATAATAAAATGAACATGGCATTTTTTTTAACTCTCATCCACAAATGTTTTTTTCTCAGAAACTCTGAAAATCATTGAAAATGCCCATATGGGGTCACTGAACTTATTCTGTCATATTGTACTTCCAAAAGCCACCACTAGTTGGCAGTCTCTTGTTTTGTTTTGTTTGAATAGGGGGTGCCTTTATTTCCTTTGGAATTCCCTACATGTGCCATATCTGGAAGAGGTGGAGATTAGAACAGGGATGTGTCCAGTCTCCCTTTGGATGGTTATATCCACAGTGACACTCTATACAACACAGCATAGCCCCACATTTGACCACTGGCTACCGTACCGTTATATCAAGTTATCATATAGACCTAGTAATTCCACTAAAACAATGCAAAATAATAATAAACATTATCATAGAATAGCATTTAGGCTACACTTACCCTATTTTACAAATAGGTCGATTCCGTCCTGATACTTTTCATCGTCTGAATGTTCAGACACATTTTCACTATCCTCGCTCTTCATAATCATTTATTCCACTTATTTCGCCGTGAATATCCGTTTGGCCATTTATTTTTTCTCCAAACAATTGCTTGTAGCAACTGAATGCGTCTTCAATGCAATCCAAGTGCATAATGACTTTTTTGGGAGCACGGTAAGTACGACACGCACCTCTCCCCCTGGCACGCTCGCTCGCTCTTTCTCTCTCTTTTGGGGAGGGGGGTGACATGGATAGACTTCACATTGGTTGTTTTACCGCAGTCTGTGAATGGTTTATGCATTGTAGACTTGTAAACAACAGAATAATATCAAGTATAATTAGTTAGGGCTGCTGCTGAAATCCTGAAGGACTATGGGTTTTGTGATCACGATTGCGGGGCTTCTGGTTTACGAAAGTACACAAACGAGATGTTGTTATTTGCATCGGAATGTCGTTGTTCCCGTGGAAAAGAAACGAAGCCTCTAACTTCTACGGTTCCGGAGCAATGAATAAAAATGTGTGACAAGAGCTTCCTCCTAGAGAACAGTTTCTTATGGCGGTTTTATGGCACAGGCAGAGGCCTGTTTCTCTTACTGCTAAAAGGAGCCAAGGCCCTGCTCAGCTGACATTCAATTCATCACTGTCCCTGAATACAGATACTGGCCTTATAAGTTGGACACAGAGAGAGAGAGAGAAGTCTTTCAGTATATGTGTAATTGATCAAGCATACAGAGTACAAAACCCTTCCAATAAAATAATGAATAGATAAGGATGACAATAAATTAATTTTCTACAGTACTATTGTTTGTACAGATGAACGTGGTAACTTCAGGCATTTGGAAATTGCTCACAAGGTTGAACCAGACTTGTGGAGGTCTACAATTTCTTTTCTGAGGTCTTGGCTGATTTCTTTTGATTTTCTCATGATGTCAAGCAAAGAGGCACTGAGTTTGAGGGTAGGCCTTGAAAAACATCCAAAGGTACACCTCCAATTGACTCAAATTATGTCAATTAGCCTACGGCACAGTCAACATAGTGTATGTAAACGTCTGACCCACTGGAATTGTGACATAGTGAATTATAGGTGAAATAATCTGCCTATAAACAATTGTCGCAAACATTACTTGTGTCTAGGGGTGTCGCGATATACCGGTATTGACGATAACCGTGATATTCAAAAAATGAAATATTGATATCATGTTAATAATACACATATGATAATATCGTATTCACTAGGCGAAACTGAAGTTCTATTTATACAAAAACTCCTCTTGGTTGTTCGATACCTTATCCATGTCACATATAGACAAATGGTGTATGTGCTTAAGGAGACGGGACCTATGCACTGGTGTTGAAATTAACTCGTTAGCCCCGCTAGAAACCCTGGGAGAGATCCACAATGACGCACCGTTTTAGTAGCCCATTCACATGGAAAAAAGGATGTTGTATTTTTCCAAAACCTCCTCTCGGTTTGTCGATATCTTATTTCTGTCACCTATAGACAAACTTTGAATGTGCTTAAAGAAGGAGACGGGACCTATGCAATGGTGTTGAAATCAACTTGTTAGCCCCACTAGAAACCCTGGGAGAGATCCGCAATGACGCGCCGTTTTAGTAGCCTATTCACATGGGAAAAAGGAAGTTGTAATCTTCCAAAAACTCCTCTCGGTTTTTCCATGGCTTATTCATGGCCAAACGATGCATTTGCTTAAACTACGAGTCTGGACCTATACACCCGACCTATACACTAGTGTTTGGATTAAGGCCTTTTCGTAGCCTATTCACTAGGTGAAAATGTTTTGTATTTTTCCAAAAACTCCTCTGGGTGTTAGGCATTGTGGATCTTTTGTTTATCAGTGACCTTTTCACTATCCATTAAGTGTAATTGTTCTTTTTGTATGCTTTTATTTTATTATCTGTACAGTTCCGGTTACAGACCATCCACCGCCATACATTCTTATTTTGAGTGTAATTAATTTGCCAAAAAAGAGAAAAAAGCACATCAAACAAAGTTGAAGATGATTTTGACTGACACCATTTTTTTCTTTCAAATTTTCTATAGATACCACGATAATATCGTTACCGTGAATTATTTTGGTCATGATAACCGTGTAGTGAAAATCTGATATCGTGACAGCCCTACTTGTGTCATGCACAAAGTAGATGTCCTAACCCAGTGGTTCCCAAACCTCTCCTGGGGCCCCCCAGCCATTCCATCTATTAGATGTATCTTCTTTTCCCCATCTCCTCATCTTCTGCTCTGCTCCTCTTTCTCTCCCCATCTCCTTTTCTTTTCTCCCTCTTTCCTTCTCCAACTCCCCTATCCTCTTCTCCTGTCGCCTGCACATCCCTTTCCTCCTTTTTTCTTCCCCTTCTCTTTGTTTCCTCATCTCCTCCTCGCCTCCATTCTTGCTCTCCCTTTCATCCCCACCTTCTCTCCTCTCTTCCTGTCCTCCTCACTTCATGTCTTTTCCTCTCCCCTATCCTTCTCTCTCCCTCTCCTCATCTCCCCTTCTTCTCTTCCTCTCTGCATCTCCTACTCGTCTCCTCTCCCACTTTTGCTCCTCTCTACAACTACCCTATCTTCCTCTCCTGTCTCCCTCTAATCCTTTATTTCTTTTCTCTTGCATTTCACCTTCTCTCTTCCTATTCCCCTCCTCTACTCCCACTCCTCTCTTTCTCCCCTTCTCTCTTCCCCTCTGCTCCTCTCTTCATCTTCCCCTCTCCTCTTCATCTTCCTTTTTGTCCTCTCTGACTCTCCTATCCTCTTGTTCTCCCCCTCTCTTCCTTGTCCATCACCTCTCTACCTCTATTCCTCTCCCTATCTCCTTTCCATCTCTTATCCCCTCCCTGTCCCTCTCCCCTGCTCTCCCTCCTCGTTTCCAGGGCTGTTCTCTGTACTGGATGGATGGTGTGGAGGGTTAGGACAGGGCTGTTCTCTGTACTGGATGGATGGTGTGGAGGGTTAGGACAGGGCTGTTCTCTGTACTGGATGGATGGTGTGGAGGGTTAGGACAGGGCTGTTCTCTGTACTGGATGGATGGTGTGGAGGGTTAGGACAGGGCTGTTAGTGAGGGTGGGTATGGACCCCAGGGCTGTGTTGTTGGGGTTAGTGAGGGTGGGTATGGACCCCAGGGCTGTGTTGTTGGGGTTAGTGTGGGTAGGTGTGGACCCCAGGGCTGTGTTGATGGGGTTAGTGAGGGTAGGTGTGGACCCCAGGGCTGTGTTGATGGGGTTAGTGAGGGTAGGTGTGGACCCCATGGCTGTGTTGTTGGGGTTAGTGAGGGTGGGTGTATGGACCCCAGGGCTGTGTTGTTGGGGTTATCTTTGCTAGTGAGAAATAATGTACATTTTCACAGATCACAAATATATATTATTACTAACATAACTATCTTGATGGCTAATAATATCTATCATAATGGCTGGCTATCAATGGATTCTGATTAATGCCTACTATGATTTGCGAGAAAAACGTTTTCAGCCAACTAGCATTACACCCAGGACAGCCGATAGGGGGGGACAAACGGGTCTGTTGTCCCGGGCCCAGGGTGGGGGGGAGGGCCCAGAACTGACATTGGGTTGACATTAAAGGACCCATCTAAGATTATCTCGTCCCAGGCAAGACTGTCAGCTGGCCTGATTAGACCATCCTGCGTGTCAGGTGATTTTGGGCGGATTTCACGACATAGATATTTTGGGATCTACATTCAATTCTGTTACTGGTATCATGAAGTATTGTATATCCAGGTAATCACAACGCTCTCAGTTACAAACAAAACACATAAAAACAGACTTCTGCGACACTATTTAGAAAATTCATGTGTTACAGAGAACATTTCTGCGCAATGGTATGATAAAAAAAATTTGAAACCATAATGAAGTTTTGTTTCAATGGCATTTTCTGATACCTCCATGCCTTTACTGTCATATTACATTGTTTTAGGCTAGAACTAATGAATACAATTAATAATACAAGGTTAAAAATCTGGGTTCCCCAAAAATACTTGGGTTCCACACCCTTGATATGGAAATTTCTTTTTATGAATTTCAACATCTCCTATCTGTAAAAGCTGGTGTGTAATTAAAACAAACAGCCACTAGATGGAAGCAGAGGTCTGATAGAGCAGTTTATATTTACTTGCTATAAAATCAGTATGATACCCAAGCAAAAGAACATCCCAAAAATGTTCTTCTGTCAACATAGTATGTTGACAGAAGAACATTTTTATATCATATTTATAATACAAACGACGTAATACGTTGTTTAAATATATGTTCTAAAACGTTTCGTGTTGAAAACAAAGAGCTATCTTGCATAAACGGAACAAAAACTACATTGGTAATCACCATTGTTGACCACTGGCTGTGGTGCACGCCATGATACTTTTCTTCTCCATGGCAATTGACCCCATGCCTTCCCATCATTCCTACGTCGTAGGGGTCATGTTTCCAGGGGGTATGACATAGTAGATGTGCAGTTTGTGATTGGCCAACAAGGATTCGACCTACTAACAAAGGAAAAGTTGGATTGTCCAGTGCATAATGGTGGTCAGTTGGTGCAAATCTGCTTTTTCCCTCACGCAGGCACTGATCGCCATGAGGTATAACATAGTCGCGGTTACAGGGACATCACCGGATAGAAAATCAAATATGGCTGCCAAGGCAGTACCATATATGGGCATGTGTATGTGACCTGCGAGCATTATTGCTCTACTCTGATTGGTTTTCTCTTTTGTGTATTTAGCTAGCTAGCTAGCTTGTTTTGTTAATCGTAACACCATTATCAGGTCACGCGTCCTCTCGCAACTGATGATTGGGGGCAATCTGCACCTGGTAGGATGGTTTTGAAGTACAGTTAACTTGTAACATTTTGGATAAGAGTGTGTAAAACTGGGCTGTGATCCCCATAGGAACACAAACTATATACGGAACGCTTCACAAACCTGTCTAGATATTATCTAAAAGAAATGTACGATTCTAGCGATTATATAATTTTTTTATATTTATGCGAATGTACACAGAGTGCTCCATCTGCGGATGCACGGATTCAGACCCAGGAGGGGTCAATTGGGTACTCAGCATTCTGCACCCAGTTGAAGTTATTTTTCAGTAACTATCTATACATGAATAATGACATTAGATATTGTATTGTAATCATATTAATCATATTTTCCAATTCCTTATGCCCATACTAATTTTGTCCAAGTACTCGGCACACCCCTAGTATGGAATAATACAATATTCAATGCTTTAATTAATATGTGTGTTCTAGAGCACGTCAGGTCACGTTACGCTTACGCTCACTTTTTGTTCTGGCATCTCCCAATTCATAAATTAAGCACTGGTCAGAACAACCTACCTTGATTTCCTGCAGTAATCTCGAGTAGCTGCTGCTCCAGAAATTCTCTGTTATTCTCCAATTTTTCCACTTGAGCCTGAAGGGCCTCTGCTTTATTCTTCCTTTCAATCAATTCTTGCTTCATTGGCTTCAGTTTTTTTACTCGAGCTGCATCAACATGAAAGAACATAGGAAAAAACATGGAAGCACGAAGTTTATTAAGGTGGACACTATGGTTTCGAACCCAGGTCTCAAACAGGAGGAACCAAGGAAATTCCCTGTTCTTATGCGGGGCAAACGCATGGCAATTACAACCGCATGTCGGTATATTGTTTTTGTTCCTCATGAGACATTCAATAAATATTTTTTTTTACTGTAGAAAACCGGGCCAATGAGGGCCAAACTATTGTTTTTCTTCCAACTTGAAAGACATTTTTCAGAAAAATAGTTGTTTTATCATGACTTTTAAATAAAGAACGAAAGATTGTCTACTAACAATAAGAGGAAAGGAAATGAGGACAGGAGGAAAGCAAGGGGAGCATGAATGGGAGAGATGTAGAAAGAGATAGAAAAGAGGCCAGCATTTTTTTGTGCATTCTAAAGTCACAGGCTATGTAAACCAACATCTTAACTATAATTTTGTTCTTTTATGAAACTGTCTTAGAAAAACTATGTGGTAACCCTTCAAATTACAGCCTGTTACTTACAGTGTAGTTCCCAGGACAGGAACATAACAAGAATGTAAGTATGTGGTAAGAATGGGTAGTTACGTAGGATCAATTCAGATGAGAGAGAAGTAGTATACACTTTATCGCACTTTTAACTAAACATTGTCTGATTTATTGCTTTATGGATTGACCTTTGAGTGGTGTGACCGGCGTTAAAGGGATTACGGGGATTCATATTTTAATGACAATGTCAAGGGATAAAAGGGATCATTTCCGGAGTTCACGGGTGTTTTTTAGGGAGTGGTGGGTTTTATGAGGTTGACCCCAGGATGTTTAGGTTGGAGTAATAAAAAGTGTTTTATGTATACAGCTCTGGAAAAATTAAGAGACCACTCCTAAATTTTTCTTAAATCAGCATCTATACATGTATGGCAGACATTCCATTCCATTATATGTATGGCAGATATTAAATTGCAACACAGGCACACCTCATTTTACTTAATGAGGTACTGATTAGGTGATTACCTGAACCAAATCTATTTTAATTACGAAAAGTATAAAAACCACTGCTGTGGTCATCACTATCCTCTTGCAATAGGACCAGCTGGATGTCAAAAACAGTGCAAGTAGTACCTCAAAGGTAATTTGAATAAAAAAATAACTATTCAGACAAAAGAGTTGACAAAAGAGTTGAAAAGAAAAGCTTTGAGAAAAGATGGGTTAAATTCTGGCTTTACTGGCAGAGGGATACAGTGAGCGTCAGGTTGCTTCCATCCTGAAAATTTAAAAGACAGCGGTTCATAAGAACAAGGTCAAGCAACAGACATTGGGGACAACAAAGCTACAGACTGCCAGAGGGCAAAAACGACTGTCCACTAACCAAGATGACCGTCAAATCATTCAAATGTCACTCAACAACCGTAGGATGACATCAAGTGACCTACGAAAAGAATGGCAAACAGCAGCTGGGTTGAAGTTCATGGAGAGGACGGTTCGAAACAGGGGCAGGGCTGAAGTCGTGCAAAGCTAGAAAAAAGCCTTTTATCAGTGAGAAGCAAAGAAGAGCCAGGCTGAAGTTTGCAAAAGACCGTAAGGATTGGACCATAGAGGAATGGAGTAAGGTCATCTTCTCTGACAAGTCAAATTTTCAGCTTTGCCCAACCCCTAGTCGTGTAATGGTTAGATGGAGACCTGGAGAGGCCTACAAGCCACAGTGTCTCGCACCCACTGTGAAATTTGGTGGAGGATCGGTGATGATCTGGGGATGCTTCAGCAAGGTTGGAATCGGGCAGATTTGTCTTTGTGAAGGACGCATGAATCAAGCCAAGTACAAGGTTATCCTGGAAGAACATCTGCTTCCTTCTGCTGTGACAATGTTTCCCAACTCTGAGAATTGTTTTTTCCAGTGGGACAATGCTCCATGCCACACAGCCAGGTCAATCAAGGTGTGGATGGAGGACCACCAGATCAAGACTCTGTCATGGCCAGCCCAATTGTCAAACCTGAACCCCATTGAAAAGCTCTGGAATTTGATTAATAGGAAGATGGATGTTAACAAGCCATCAAACAAAGCCGAGCTACTTGAATTTTTGTGCCAGGAATGGCATAAAGTCACCCAATAGCAATGTGACAGACTGGTGGAGAGCATGCCAAGGTTGAACTTTTTGGCCATAATTCCAAAAGGTATGTTTGGCGCAAAAACAACACTGCACATCACCCAAAGAACACCATACCCATAGTGAAGCATGGCAGCATCATGCTTTGGGGCTGTTTTATTTCAGCTGGAACCAGGGCCTTAGTCAGGGTGGAGAACTTTTTCCATTAAAAGTGGAAAAAGTTCTGACATGACTTATCTTTGTCTCATTCTTTCACAAAAACCGGGCATTTTCACAGGGGTGTGTAGACTTTTTATATCCACTGTAGTTACCTCTTGGCTAATAAGAGCCCACACTCCTTAGAAAGTGTTTTCCGGCCCAGGTAAAAGATTTCTCAAATCATCACGACTGAGAGTGTGGAGCAAGGCCTCATCAATGTTGGCAGCTATAAAAATAGCCCAATCATTAACAAACCTTTTATAATTAAAAACGGTATATACCCTTTTCAACTTATAAATCTACCAGTATTTAACTTGACAGGACAAACAAAGTCTATGTTTTTTTGTCTTTTTGTAATTTTATCTTGGGTGTCTTGAAATTGTAAAATAGTTTAAATACATTGTGTTCTTGGGGTCCCTTTAATTGCTCCTTTACCTGGCAGGCAGGAAACATCACGTTACGTCATGGTTAGCACCAGTTGGCCTTGCTGACTCAAGATCAGTTTTTACAGTCCAATGTTCATCTGCCATGGATCCCAAGTCCTGCAGCAGTCAAACGTTGTGACACCTTATCTGAAACCTACTGTGGGTTTAGCTGCGTATAAGCGACTGGGAATTTAAATGTTTCTTTACTGGAAATGACATACAATATAGCCAACAGCAAGGTGGTTGTTATTAGCGATGGTCAATTACCTTGATAAGCCTAATCCATTTTAGCTAACGTTGGCTATGATGAGGAGGTATTGTAAAGATAACTCCTCATTTCAACTTCATTCATCCATGATGCAGAGTTTTCAACGCGAGGGACAGGAATAGAAACAGGGCGTCCGACTAAAGCTCAGCTCAAAATGGCACTACATCGCTCATGGCCAGTTAGGACATTCCAATAGAAAATAATATAATCGAACAGATTTTGCGTCGCATTCCGTTATGACACGGTGTAACGTATTCCCCCTAAACTGGTGCAATATAACGTTAAATATGTTCTGTGTGTGTAGCATGAAGGTGCTATAAATGTGCGTATTATCACAAATCCCTTAAGAGATGTCAGTAGAAAAAATTTCTCACTGCAAGAAATGTCAGCTAACATTAGCTAGCAGGGTATCTGCAGGTTTCAACAAGTTACATTTAAGGCTTTTTAAGACATTTTTAATCCCACTTCGAATTCAATTTAAGCAATTACCAATTTCACAACAACACCCCATGGAAAAAATACATAAGGACACCATTTCGACTGAAGTAAGGCACCTTCAGACTTTAGCTGTTGATGAGCACCTAAACAAGCAGCTGTTTAAGGTGCTTCCGTATCTCCATGCAACAACAGGGGAACATGACTGTAGCACTGATAAATGCATTGTTAGTGAAGTAGGCTACTGCATCTCCCTCCAATGTTGTTTAATTCCCTCCAGTGTGTGGCCAATCAGTGTCCCCATCATGAACATAATGGTTTACTTATCCAGGCCCGCCACTAGAACCAACGTGTTGGACGGGCATTTGATTTCCACGTGCGGGCATCTTTATCCTATTTACCAATGTAGAATAATAACTTCAGCACGAGGGATGGAAAGCAAATAATTTTAGCATGCATGGCTTTCTAAGGCTATGTAATAGCAAAATACACAGCTGTCAATCAAATTCGAAAGGTTTTCTTTAACTACAGTAGTTAAACATTCTTTCTGTAGCTTTGTGATCACATCACTTAATAAAGCAGATCTTCAATCGCATTTGCAGATGCAAGAGCTACATTCCCAACAGAAATTAGTGAGTACTGGGAAGCATCTTAACCCACCTATTTTTGGGGGGCAAAGCATTCTCACTGGGGGGGCATTGGCCCCCAATGCCACCCCACCGGCTCTGTACCTATCTTGATGTCAAAGGGGCTAGAGATCTCTGGTTCAATCTTGTACTAACTTTTGTTAAACTATAAACTATAATAGTTAATAGAATTATAACAACAGACCTATAGCCTCATTATTATAACAAGAACACATAAGAAATACAAAAAATCTGCTTACCTAGCCAACTATATTATTTCATGTAAATGTCTTTAATTTTTATTTAATTTACAAAAACGTACAATATCTGTAAAGGAATTTTTATACAACACACCAAACCTAGCTTCACTAGAGCATTGTTGTTACTATGGTAACCAACACCAACTCAGTCACAGTAGCTGTCATGTGTAAATTCCCGCATAGTAAACAACATTTTCTCTTGGTTC
This sequence comes from Esox masquinongy, assembly GCA_016801175.1. Classification (NCBI taxonomy): domain Eukaryota; kingdom Metazoa; phylum Chordata; class Actinopteri; order Esociformes; family Esocidae; genus Esox; species Esox masquinongy. The sequence continues at coordinate 30,929 of JACXGI010003481.1, read as the reverse complement.
AGTTGTCACTTACAGTTGTCTGTCTAAGTGCCTGTACCCACAGTTGTTAGAGCAGTAAGCCTACTGCTAACAATAACGTTACTGACTGTACTCCGCAGGACTGTCATCTGTGAAACGACCAAACAGAACAGAGAAATGCTTGGTGAGAAATCCCATGGTACCTGCGGAAAGTTTAACTCCCTAAATGTAAGTACCCCATATCTGTAATTTAGTTCCTCTGGTACTAAATTAAATTCAGTCTTATACGAGAATGGTAGGCCCTATCTGGGTATCCAGGGTGTCTGAGAGTTGACAGTCTTGTCTTTCCAGCGGTGCATTCCAATCTTTGGTGTGACTCACTAGCATAGAAATCTACCATGTTATTATAACACATAACCGATTACATACTGAATTGGGATTACTGTGTGTACAGTATACCTCCGATTCATTAAAATAGTAGAGCTGGGTTTTGTTTCACCAGGGCCCTGTATTTTACAATGGATGCACCCCCTCCCTGAAAAACAGAAACAACTCATAAACCACAGTTTTTACCATACTCTTTCTCTGTGCTGTAGTTTCTGTATTATTTTATTTGTTTTTTGGTGGAATAAGGGGAGCTTGACTGACTTTTAACTGACAGTCAGTACAGTTCAGTTGTGTTGGTCAGGGCAGTTATGGCTGACATCGTATTAGTCCATTTACATTGAAGTTAACAGCCAAAGTCTACTATGTTGCTAGCTAAATTACCTAGCTTGGTACTAGCTAGCTGTCAAGCTCATGAACAATGCTGTTGGGAGAAAAGCAGCCAACCGTCACTTGTCTTGCCCACATCTAACAATCTGACTGAAATCATGGTTCCTCTCTGTGCACGACCAGAGCTAAAATGTGTTCACAAACCACAATTTTTTTTGCATCATCTATTCACAATGCTAACAGACATTTTTTTAAAGACATTTAACAATACGAAATAAGACAATTTAAGACTTTTCAAGGAATGTTATTTAGATAAATTAATTGAGGACTTTATAAGACTTTTTAAGGACCCATAGAAACCCTGAGCCAGTCTATCGGCTAAAGAGGCCAAATTGTTGCTGGACCAGGCCGTAGCTTTTGCAATGACTATAACGGCAGTAATGTAAAATGTACAAGAAAAATACATGGTTTGTTGACAGTTCTATATACTTTTTAATGAAAAGGTATAGCTACCTTGCTTCGGCGTAATCCAATCCAAATTGGCGGTAAACACTTCTTACAACTGTAACGTGACAGACGTGACCACATTAGTAGTGAGAAATGGCGGTTAGCTCTTCTTCTAACCGCAACAAGACAGACATGACCACATGAGTACAGTGAGGGGAAGTAAGTGCATAACATATCAGTCTAAGTGTAAATAATGATAAAAAATAAATCATCTTTGGATATTAGATTTATAAAATGCATTGTTTAATCTGTTTTTGTCCTTTTTAAATTGTATTACTGTGCAAGTTAAATTGAGTATTAGAATGAACCCCCCCTTCCAAATTTGGTATTGACCTCTGGCGCACTCCAGAATATCAGGACGGTTGAAATTTCAATGTTTTCAGTGTGAGGGAGGGCAGTTTACGAGTTGTCTGTGTGGATTGAACAGTGGATTAAACATTGGACAGTTTCTTTGTGCTACTTGTAGTTTGCTAGTATGATTATTGTTTGTCTCGCTGTGCTACCAAGATTTGATTTGATAAATTTTCACTAGGCTAAAACATTAGTGTTAGCTTTCATCTGTCTGCACACAATTTATTTTGGCAAAAAAACATCATGGCCTGTTGGAGATGTGTGATTTGCTTCGTTATGGTTGCGCCATATTAACTCTCTGTTGAGCCATATTAACACAGCACATAGTCGCAATCCAGATTTCCGTGTTATATGTGGAATTGATGGTTGCACCGAAGAATACAGACTCTTCAACTCCTTTTACTACCATATTAGACACACACATGCTCTGTATCTTGCAACTGGGAACCCACCCACTGGGTGGATGACGGCAGCAACATCTGAGCCATCTAGGGTTGGAGGTGAACATTTTGATACACCCATTTTTTCAGACTGTGCCATTCAAACAAGAGGGATGCAAAGGACAAGCAGTGAAGTTAACACACCTGTCACCCCAAATGAAATGTCGCAGCAGGAGCTTGAGGATTTCTAGATTCAACATCTCGATCATGTAAAATAAAATGTTGGCTATCTTGCATGATCATTTTAGACAGCTGTATAACACTTGATGTGAACTAGTCTGAACTTTAATTGTATTAGCATAACATGCCTACAGGAAGGAGCTGGTGCATTAAGTGAGAATCTTACCAGACCTGCAGCTGCATTTGCCATCAATGTCCGGGAAAGATGCCACCTGCCCCAGGTATTACTCTATGTTAACACCCCTTCCAATGCACCAGACTGAAATTTTAATAATATAAAAATTCAATACTATATTTAAATCAAAACGTTTTGCTAAATCTGGTCATGCAATGCATTCTTTCTAAACTATGAAAACTGACAGTTCTGTATCTACGGATCATTTTATAATCAATCCCATTGTCAGAGCAACAACAGTCCCATATTTTGTAACAGGAATACACACAAAATATATATTGTATATAACTCCTGAAAACATTAAGAGACCACTGCACTTTTATTTTCCTTTCCAAAAAAGTCGAAAAGGAAGATTTTGAGTGAGGAACAGAAGGGTTAAAATGAAGAGACCACTGCAAATTGAACGCTTTTGTTCCTCACTCCAAACATTCCTTTTAAACTTTTTTGGAAAGGAAAGAAAAAGGTGCAGTGGTCTCTTAATTTTTTCCGGAGCTGTATGTGTGTATACATAGAACTTCCACAGTTCTTGGTGATGGACAATGTTTTTATGTTTCAGAGGTGCGTCAACTGTATTGTCTCTGGAGTCCAGCTGTATCAAACTGCTCTTCTAAATACCTTGAGGGACACAATGAAGAGGATCTTTGAAAGACATTCAGACATTATGAAGCAGCTCCAAGAGGAAGCACTGGCGACACGACAATTTTCAGGATCCTTTCACAATGATGGCCACTACATACATGCAGGATAGCACCAATCAGAAGCTTTTTGACCCGGTTAAATCAGAGGAGATAGTGATGTCTCAAAGGGTTTGTAGAGTTAAGAAAGGTCAATCAAGGGTTCTTGCAATCAAAAACAAAAGCTTTTACTACATACCCCTAATGAAGAGTCTTGAACAGTTGTTGTCCAATTCCAGAATTTTTAATATGATCATCACCACACCATAGAGCTGCCACAAAGATGGGTTTTTGTATGACATTATTGATGGGAGCCTTTTTTCAAATCCCACCCACTGTTTTCAGTAAAACCTTCTGCTTTGCAGGTGATTTTGTACACTGATGACGTAGAGATATGCAATCCCCTGGGGTCACATGCTTCTGTACATAAGTTACTGATGGTTTATAATACTTTAGGAAACATAGATCCCAAGTTTAGGTTAAAGCTTGCTGCAATCAGACTCCTTGCTATAGCAAAAGCTAATGATATTGATGAGTGTGGTGTTGATGTATTACAAAGAAATGATGAAGACTTACAGTTGCTGTATAATGGTGTCAAAATCCAAACACAGAATGGTGTAATGGATTTATTTGGGGCTGTAATTTCAGTATGTGGTAACACACTTGCACAACATGCTGGTTTCAAGGAAGGAGTTGGCTTTGCCTACAGTAAGTGTAGACATTGTGAATGTACCTTTGAAAAAATGCAAAGGAATTTTGACGAACAAAGTTATACAAAAAGGACAGTGGAAAAACACATTAGACAGTGCCTTGAAATAGTAAGGGCAAGCACAGATCTCTTGAAATCAGCCCTCAAAACCACCTATGGAATAAATAGAAGAACAAGTTGGTTGATTTTTCAGCCCTTGACCTCATTCAGCAAACTCCCCAGGATATAATACACATCATTCTTGAGGGTGTTGCACCCATGGAAATTAAGTGTGTGCTAAAATACCTAGTTCTCTCTGGACAGATGGAGTTGGACATGTTCAATTCAGTCATGCAGAGTTTTCCTTTGTCACCAATAGACGTACGGGACAAACCCTGTCCTATCAGTGTCAGTACCTCGTCATCAAATGATAACAAACTTAAACAGTCCTCTGGGCAAATGCTGATATTGTTGAAGATCATGCCTTTTCAGTTGATGCCATACAACATGCAGTCACAGTAAAATGGCTTATTTTCAATGGTAATAAGTACATCAGTGAAAGGTCTTTGATAATCACCAATGCAAATGAGACAGTACCTGTTTTTGGACTTATTAAAAACATTTATGTGGTAGACAGTTCTTTGTACTGTTTCGAATATCAGATTTATGAGACCCTAATCTTGCCCAGGCAACAGAGTTGATAGACGCTGAAAAGCTATTTGATCATACATCATATTATCCAATCATTTTCAAAAACAGTGTGTATGTTTTGACAAAATATTACCTTGATGATGTCATTGCACTTAAAAACATAAATGAATAACAGTACTGAACAAGCTTTGTAAATAAATGTGTTGATGTTCACATAACAACAGATTGGAATAAAAAAAATAGATTTACAAATAATTGTGATTAGCAGTTATTACTGGGCAGTCTTGAAACAAGTTCTTACAGCTAAAAACAGGCTTAATTCGAGGACACAACGTGGCCTCAAACATGTCTCTGAGTAATTTAGCTTGATGTGCATATAAAATAACTAACTTTTAAGATTTACTAACCAAGAAAAAAAGGTAAATATTCTTAAAACAATGTTAATAATCTCACACAATCTTCTCTTGCATAGTATATTATTCTCAAAACAAGATCAATAAGACTTTACGGCTAGATATAAGATTGCAAGTCATGGTTAGATCAGGATTCTTTGCAGTGTAACCTTATTAATTAGTTTACCAAAAAGGCCTTGATGGATTGTGTTAGTCTAGTAGAGTATTGGTGCCTGCCCAGGGTTGTTTTTTGAAATTGGTTGCGAACTGTTTTCCCCACCAGTAATGTAAAAACAGGTAATATTACCTTCAAGCACGATTTAAAAAATGCCCTGCACTTTTTCAAGGCACACTTTTGAGGACTCTGCCAGCGTTGCTCTAGGAGTCGGTGTTTTGCAGTACCATCGCCCAGGCTTTTTGCTTTTACCAACAAAATAGGCCTGAATCCAAGGGCTTGTGGCTTATCAAGCTGTAAAAAAGTATGTCAATTATTATTATGCAACATTACAAAGCATGTGGTGATTGGTGGAAAAGTTTGAATGCGTAACTGCTCTTAAGCATAATGCGTCAACGACCATGTGCCAGGGTAATGGTTAACTTCAATCAATGTGTAGGCTAGATCAAATACAGTATAACATGTCACCTGCTGCTTCATTGCATGACCAGGGTTTAAATCCTACTAACAAACTAACCCAGAGGTCCCACAGAGGTGTTGCAATTGGGCAGCAAAGTTAGGGTTTGTGGGATTAGTCTTTGAATATTTTTGTCTTTCCTTGCACACTCTAGCAATTTCTAGTGGTGGGTATGTATTCTGCTGTACACCTTCTGGATGAGCAAACAGCATGATAACAAGCCGAACTGAGTTAGATGTGCTTTGAAATGTGCTGACATGTTTGGTAAAGGTTCTGATTAAGGGCAAAGTACATACCAAGATAAAAACATCATCCATAATATGGGAGGACGTTCCATTCCTCTTCACCCCTTCAAGCCAGGCCTCCCTCGTTTCATCAAACTTCATCAGTTTTTGATCTGTTGTAACCTAACTAATCTGTTTGCATAGCCTATTAATATACAGTAGCTGTAAGAATTTCAACAGGTGACGTGAGATATCCTTGAGGTGCTCCTGAAGCTGTCAGCCATGTACCAGATGAAAGTGAAAGTTTCTACAGGAGTCGTACTCAAATAATTAGTCTCTTGTTTTAGTTTTCCAAATCTCACACGTACACCCAGGCACTTCTTATGAAGCTTATGAAGTCATTAATGAAATAAATTATGAAGAAAATTGTGTAGTATGCACAAAAACTAGATCCGCAAACAAAATTAATCATAAAGATAATCGTGTCCTGTACATGAAAAAACAACCTTTTACGTGTGCATGTCAGGATATGACAGGATATTTTGTCTTAGTTAATGTCAAGTTGTCATAACAAGACATTGACAGGTTGTGTTAACTCAGTTAATGTCAAGGTGTCATAACAAAGATATTTTGTCTTAGTTAATGTCAAGTTGTCATAACAAAGACATTGGCAGGTTATGTTGTCTCAGTTAATGTCAAGTAGTCATAACAAAGACATCCCAAACAATGTCAACCTTGCATAAAAAATGACATAATCAACCGAATGACACCTAATGACAACATTCATAAACGTTCAAAATGATTCCTTCATGTGTCATGTCATGGTTATGACAGTATCATGACAGTGTCATGTCACTCATATGCACACCTCTTCAAATAAAGTGTTACCCCGTTATTTCGTCCACCCCCTGTATAGTGAAGAACCCATGACACCCATAAACTCATGACACCCATAAATGGACTGTTTGCACAACACACATAAAATATAAAAGTTAATGTTTAAAGACAATCAGAGATATGCATGTCATAGTACTGATCTTTAGCACTGTTATATAGTCATGCTCAGAGTGCGAATCATGCAATGACAAAGACATATTTATTCATTCAATATAATGTTGGTAGTATGGTATGATCCAGTTTAGGGGTGTCGGAAATCGTATTACATGATTATGGTAAATATATTGTAATATTCACAATCACAGCTAAGAACGATATATAAATATTTCGACCCCCCCACCGACCTGTTGTTTTTACCTCTTCTGGGGGGGCTCAAGTCTTAATTAGTGGGGTCAAACCCCCCCAATCTCCCCTGTAATTCGAACACTGGTCATATTGATATTCTGTGTACATGGCTGTCCTTCAGTGGTATTGACTGTCTACCGACCTCTGGGTTGTTTAGGAGAAAGAAAACTAGAGATAGAGAACAAGTCACCAGCCTTCTATCAGCAAGGTTCTGGTCTGTACTAGCAGTTGTTGTTTTGTTCTCTTTCAATTGCAAAGAAGAGATACTTAACAGTAAGTTATTGACATAAGATACTTTTTTAGCTTAACAGTCAAATGGCTGTGGAAAAAAATCTTGTTTCCAGTCTCTGTGTCTTGGTAGTGATCCTTCATATCATCTCTGTCTGTTAGATGGTTTAACAGTCTAATGGCTGTGTGTTCATAGATGTAATCACCTCAGGTTTTCTCTTGTATCTGCATGTTTTATACCCTGTGTGTGTGTGTGTGTGTGTGTGTGTGTGTGTGTGTGTGTGTGTCACAGTCTAGTCAGTCATACATTCCCACAGTAGTGAAGTTCCATACAGTCTCAGTCTGATAGATGTTAGCAGCACCAACAGACCCTGGATCAGGTGTCTGAGGTCCATGATGATTATGGAGGAAAGAGTAGAGAATCTAGACCAGCTGTCAGGGATATAAAACAACTTCATCACTAGTATTTCACTTTCATACTTAAGTTTCAAAGTTTATTTGTCAAATGCACCAAACAACACAGTGTCATCTTGCACAATGAAATTCTTGTAACATGGCACCCGACAACTGCGCAGTGAGTGTTAAGAAGAAAAATATATGTTCAAAAATACAGCCAGACAAAAATGTAGATAAATAAAGCAACAATATACATAACACTGTACACTAGCAGCAATTTAAAAAAGAGTATTTTAAACTAGCAGCAATCTGGTTAGTATTATCGATCATTTAGATATGGCCAGTATAGCAGTAATACATAACAGTGTAAACTAGCAGCAATTTGTAGAATTAATTAATGTTTTAGATACATGAGTGTAATAAGCTTATGAATGGTGGCATAGCACACTACAACTATGTAGTGAGAATTTAAGAATACAATTTTATACACAGTAAAAATATTGCAAGAAGTTAAAGCAATAGTATAAATAACACTGTACATAGCAGCAGTTTAAAAAGAGTACTGTAAACTAGCAGCTATATTGGCAGTAGTATTGAATATCGTAGCTGTCGGGCGGAAACCTCATAACTCCATATTTTGTAATTTTCATTTTTTTTCATAAATCAACGCTATTGGTCACCCTTCACGTCTGTCTGTGGGTTTTACAAATATTTAACCAATGTAAAGTATTTAAAAAAAACTAACTAAACCTCGTAACTCCATTGGATCCTAAACTGTCTGCAAAACCTCCTAACTCCACCCCTCCTCCATTTTGAATGAAGACGTTCTGCGCACAGCAGAAGCTAAACAGTAACGAGGCAATTTTGTCTGACTTCACCTGAGGTGCAATCTTACTTTTATTTTATGATGGACTACTTGTTTTTATATCTATGTATTATTAATGAATTCATTTTTATTTATATGTGTGAGGTTTTGAATGGGATTGTGTCTTTGTTATAATTTTGTTTGTATACGTTATTTTGGGGATTTGTTTATTCATTGGGTGTTGTTTTGTTTTTGTTTGTTCGAAGATCTTTAGGGGTTGGTTATTTTTCCATAATTTCTGAAATTCTTGGTTTTGTATTCCATGCTTGTTTTGGTTAAATTTGTGTTATTCGATCCACCTGTTCCTCGTTAAGGGCACCTATTTATTCAGTGGCCATTCTCAGCTCCCTGAGGTATTGTTTGCCATTTTTCAACATACTGAGCCTTCGTTACAGTTTTCCTACGAATACACCATAGTACCTAGATTTCTCCATGTAAAATACTTTAGCCTCCTTGTTCTTGACTCCTGTCTAGCCCTTACTGGAACCTTGTATTAATTTTCTAAATAAATCCTCCAATCCGCCGCGTTTGGAACTGAAACCTTCTCCCCGACTCATCATAACAGCATGGCAATGCATGTAATCAAACAAGTGTACTGTACACTATATCTGTAAGTAGGCTATTGCGTTTGAAAATATTTAGCAAGGCAAAATAAAGAACTGGTTGTTTGAATATGTAGGCCTACAGCATTTTCTTTACTGAAGAAACACCTAAAAAGCCTAAAAAGGCAAATGTTTTATGTAGCCTATTTGAGGTCTGCGACATGTGGGAGCGAAGAAGATTGCAGGCGAACCACGGTAGGTTGGAGCAGTTTTGCCATGTGCGCTTAGAATTATTTTGGGCTTTTTCAGAAAGTCACTTAGAAATATTGTTTGTCGCGCGTTGTGGATTTTTGGGGTTGTTTCCAAAATGCACATGCTTATTTGGGCTTGTGTATTCTTTTGACCATGAGCACATGAAAACAGAGACCTTTTAATTAAATAAAAGCTGTAAATTCCTCATCAACTTTCTAGCCGTGCTGCCTATAGAATGTCTGAGCTACTAGCTGTGATTGTTTCCATACCCCAAATTAGTTCAGTGGCTAGAGGTGCGTTCAATTCACTTCTGTTTCCAAATAATGGCAAATACATTTCCGTTAGCTTTGTATTCGCAATCAATGTGTTCAAAAACATTATGGAAATGTAGTGCCTATGTAGTGAAAGGTTGGCTTGAACTGTAATTCCACATTTTAGAGAAATGTTTTTGTACGTTCACTAAAATTTAAAGATTTTGAACGTAACTTCAACATTGGGTAGCCTACTCTGCCCTATTCAAGCAGCTGGCTCTCTCAACTTAAATAGTAGTCTGCGAAGGTGTTGTTTGTGTAAACCCGTGTTTTTTGGGCTTTGTCTGCAGCTCCAAGTTGCTTATTTTGGGCTTCTTCTGACAGTCCCGGTTGCTTGTTTCTCTAGCGATTTCTGGCAACACTGGGTAGTATTATTGAACATTTAGATAAGGCAAGTATGGCAGTAATTTACAAAACAGTTTAAACTAGCAGTAATTTGTAGAATGAATTAATGTTTTAGATTCATGAGTGTAATAAGCTTAAGAATGGTGGCATAGCACACTACAACTACGTAGTGAGAATTTAAGACTAGCGCTCTGCGCTTGAATCCTTATCTGCCTCCTGAGATTAATTACAGAATACCACACCAGAGATGCCTTACGACATCTGACCCAGCAGGAGGAACGTGTTGATGAGGCATCCATCTCCTATGACACGTTTCCAACCCCGAATCAGGGGCCACAGGAGCTTCCTCTGCCCCTCCGCCTGTTCCAAGATCCTTCATAGAGGTACCGAAAAAGTATGACGGAACGCTGGGGCAATGTCAGGCGTTTCTTCTCCAGTCCTTCCCCTTCATGTACCGCCACGCAGATAACTTCACCACAGACGCCGATAAGGTGCACTTCCTTATCTCCCTGCTCACTGGCAGAGCTTTGGGGTGGGCTACAGCCCTTTGGTCCTCCAACCATCCAGCACTAACGACCGGGGCAAGTTTTTGTGCACTGTTTAAAGAGGTATTTGACCACTCGATGACTGGACGCAGCATGGGGGATCTCCTTTGCGAAATACTTAAACCAAGTCTTCACCAAAGTGCAACTCTGATTTTACAAACAGGAGCACTGCACCGCGAGGAGATTCAACTGCTGGTATTAACCTCTCCTAAGGACCCACTTGTACTCGGTCATCCTTGGCTGTGCCTACATGATCCCTCCATCTGTGAGAACAGGAATTGACGGTCTGGAGTCCCTGTTGTTTTTCTCACTGTCTACAGATTCCCTGTCAGGCTACCTCTATCGAGGACTCCACATCCACGACCACCGCTGCAATTCCTCCCGAAAATATCAAGACTTCCAGGACTTCTTCAGCAAAGCCAAGGCTTCAGCTCTACCGCCCCACCGTCCATGGGACTGTACAATAGACCTGCTCCCTGGGGTTTTACCACCGAAGGGTCGCATTTACCCCATGGCAATCCCCGAAATGGAGACCATGGATCGTTATATTGACGAATCCCTTGATCAGGGGTATATCCGACCCTCCAATTCTCCTGCGGCTTCTAATTTCTTCTTTGTGGGGAAAAAGGATGGAGGACTCCGCCCATGTATCGACTACAGGGGGCTGAATGATCTGACAGTCAAGAATTGTTTTCCTCTGCCTCTTATCTCGGTCGCCTTGGAACAGGTCAGGAACGCCACCATACACACCAAACTAGATCACCGAAGTGCCTATAATCTCATCAGAATCAAAGAAGGTGACGAATGGAAAATGGCCTTCATTACCCACAGAGGGCACTACGAATATTTAATGACTAACGCACCTGCTATATTCCAAGCCTTCATGAATGAGATCTTGCAAGACATGTTGAATCGATTTTTAGTGGTGTACATCGACGACATTCTCATTTACTTTAACAATCTTTCTGACCATATCTAGCACGTCAAACAGGTTCTTCAACGCTTAAGGGACCACTCGCTTTACGTCAAGTGGGAAAAGAGCGAGTTCCATGTTAGCACCGTGGCCTTCCTCGATTTCGTCCTAACACCTGGGGGCGTAGGCATGGACGACAGCAAGGTAATTGCAGTAGCCAACTGGCCTAGACCCCGTACCGTAAAGGACCTTCAGCGGTTCCTGGGGTTCGCCAATTTCTATCTGTGTTTCATATGGAAATACAGTACAGTTGCCGCCCCCCTCAGTGCTGTCACATGCCTGAAAACAAGAACTCTCCCTTCGACAGACTCTGCTCAGACTGCATTCAACACTCTGATAACCACTGCCCCTATCCTCAAACAGCTGGATCCCTCTCACCCATTTGTTGTGGAGCTCGACCCCTCTAAGGTCTGAGTCGGGGCGGTTCTATCCCAAAGACAAGGCGAACACCCTAAACTCTTCCCGTGTGCCTTCTTCTCCCGTAAGTTGCCTGGGGTAATCGGGAACTTTTGGCCATCAAATTGGCTCTTGAAGAACGGAGGCACTGGTTAGAGGGGGCCAGGCATCTTTCTATGGTGTTACCAGATCATTGAAATCTATAAAATATATGTGTGGCAAAACGGCTAAACTCCAGACAGGCTCGCTGGGCCTTGTTCTTCACCCGATTTCAGGATGGTGTCCACAACTTTGTTTTATCATGTCCGGTATGTGCCTAATCCAAGACACCTCGACATACACCTGTAGGCAAACTTGAGCCCCTTCCTGTGCCACACCAGCCATGGTCCCATATAGCCATGTACTTCATCACTGACCTCCCTGATTCCTCCGGACATACCACTGTCTTAGTCATGATTGACCGGTTTTCTGAAATGTGCCATCTAATACCTCTTCCCAGGCTTCCTACCGCCATGGAGATGGCGGAATGTATCTTCGACCAGGTCTTCTACTTCTACGGGGTTCCAGAGGAGATCGTTAGCAGATTGAGGTCCACAATTCACATTTAGTGTCTGGAGGGTTTTCTGTGACCGTCCTCAAACTAACGGCCAAACAGAACAGCTCAACCAGGTCTACTAACCAGACGGATTGGAGTCGTTATTTACCTACAATCATTGGTGCAAAAAAGTAACTTTTATTGCAACAAGTTCTTTTTTGTCCAATCAATTGTAACAAACACTATCAAAAATAAATTAAAGAAATGTAAATGTTTAGCACAAACAACACTAATTTGCATCAATTCTGACTTCAGCATTAGGCCTTGATTTCTTGTCCACGTCACAATGGATATCTTCATTTTTCATGAAGATATCCAATCTTTTGGCAAGGCAAATCCAAAAGTGACATTGGTCACCAGTGATGACATGACATGTTCTTAACCATGAGCTGTAGGAGGGTGACATGCACATGGGGATGGAAGTCATAGACCTTCCACCTCCATAATGAAAAGGACATTATGGGACCAGGTCCAGGGTCAGCAATCAGGGATTGGCCCAAAACCATTCCTGAATCACCTCTGAATGGTGGAACATAATCCCTCATAATTTAATTGAAGAACTCAATGAGGTGTACAGCCCCAGCATTGTAAGACCAAAGAAGTGCCTTATGCCCTACCACCTCATCTTCGGATAAGGCTACACACATGAATATGTTTGCCCCACATTGTCCAGGCACATGGACAGTTGCTCATTGGCCAATGATATTGTGCAGACACTGTCGAGTTTATGCCTGGTAGAAACATGCTTTATCAACAAAGATGTTCTTGTGATGGTTCACAGCACTTCAGTTTGTAGCTTTGTCCCTGTTCAAGGGCTATCTGATATACAGTGGATATAAAAAGTCAACAAACCCCTGTCAAAATGCCAGGTTTTTGTGATGTAAAAGAATGAGACAAAAATAAATCATGTCAGAACTTTTTCCACTTTTAATGTGACCTATAATGTGAAAAATTCAATTGAAAAACAAACTGAAATCTTCGAGGGGGAAAAATGAAAAATAAAAACCTTACAATAACCTGGTTGCATAAGTGTGCACACCCTCTTATGACTGGGGATGTGGCTGTGTTCAGAATTAACCAATCACATTCAAACTCATGTTAAATAGAAGTCATTACACACCTGCCATCATTTAAAGTGACTCTGATTAATCACAAATAAAGTTCAGCTGTTCTCCTGACATTTTCTTAGTTGCATTTCAGAACAAAAGCCATGGTCCGCAGAGAGCTTCCAAAGCATCAGAGGGATCTCATTGTTGAAAGATATCAGTCAGGAGAAGGGTACAAAAGAATTTCCAAAGCATTAGATATACCATGGAACACAGTGAAGACAGTCATAATCAAGTGGAGAAAATATGGCACAAAAGAGACATTACCAAGAACTGGATGTCCCTCCAAAATTTATGAAAAGACGAGAAGAAAACTGGTCAGGGAGGCTTCCAAGAGGCCTACAGCAACATTAAAGGAACCACAGGAATTTCTGGCAAGTACTGGCTGTGTGCTACATGTGACAACAATCTCCCGTATTCTTCATATGAATGGACTATGGGGTAGGGTGGCAAGACGGAAGCCTTTTCTTACAAAGAAAAACATCCAAGCCTGGCTGAAGTTTGCAAAAACAAACATGAAGTCCCCCAAAAGCACGTGGGAAAAATGTGTTATGGTTTGATGAAACCAAGGTTGAACTTTTTGGCCATAATTCTAAAAGGTATGTTTGGCGCAAAAACAACACTGTACATCACCCAAAGAACACCATACCCACAGTGAAGCATGGTGGTGGCAGCATCATTCTTTGGGGCTGTTTTATTTCAGCTGGAACCGGGGCCTTTGTCAGGTTGGAAGGAATTATGAACAGTTCCAAATACCAGGCAATTTTGGCACAAAACCTTCAGGCGTCCGTTACAAAGCTGAAGATGCAGTTCACCTTTCAGCACGACAACGACCCAAAGCACACATCCAAATCCACAAAAGCATGGCTTCACCAGAAGAAGATTAACGTTTTGGAATGGCCCAACCAGAGCCCAGACCTGAATCCAATTGAACATCTGTGGGGTGATCTGAAGAGGGCTGTGCACAGATGTCCTCGCAATCTGACAGATTTGGAGGGCTTTTGCCAAGAAGAGTAGGCAAATATTGCCACGTCAAGATGTGCCATGCTAATAGACTCCTACCCAAAAAGACTGAGTGCTGTAATAAAATCAAAAGGTGCTTCAACAAAGTATTAGTTTAAGGGTGTGCACACTTATGCAACCAGGTTATTGTGAGTTTTTTATTTTTCCCCCTCAAAAATTTCAGTTTGTTTTCAATTGAATTGTTCACGTTATAGGTCACATTAAAGGTGGAAAAATTTCTGACATGATTTATCTCTGTCTCATTCTTTTACATCACAAGAACCTGGCATTTTAACAGGGGTGTGTAGACTTTTTATATCCACTGTATTCCTCTGTGTTGCTGTCTATCCTTTTCCATTTTGAAAGACTTGCCAGGATCAGGGGCGCCGTATGGGCGGGAAAAGGTAGGACGATTCTAAGGGCCTGTGACTGACAGGGCTGTAAAACGTATCTGGGTGGGGCCCAATATGATATATTTTCAGGGGGCCCAAAATCTCTGGCCGCGCCCCTGGCCAGGATTCACATGGTTTATATTGTTTTATGCTTACCAGTTGTGGTGACTACTATGAATGGCAATCATGTCCTGTTTTTGACAGTTTAGTATAGTACATAGGCAATGCAGTGGTCTTTTGTGGCTCACATTGCCAACACCAAGGTTGTGGGTTTGAATCCCACACATCTATGGGCTTACAGTAGGGTGGTAATTCTGTATATTTCAGTCTGAACATAGTAGGCAAAACAATGTTAAATACATACAGTATATTCACCAAGTGGTTGAGTGATCAATTAGGAAAAGTGAGCATAGTGATAGTAAAAGGTATTTTAACAATAGAGAAGAAAATCTTATCAAAAGTTATGCATGTACCTTGTATGAAATTAATGTATTTCAGAATAATAGAGTATATACCTTATTTCATCTCCACATCTCAAATGTCTAATTTATTGCTTTGACCTTTAACCTCTGACCAGCAGTGGAACTAACTATGCTCAGAGGGGGCGGGCGCTCTCGTGGGCTCCACCCACACCCATCAAGCATTTATCGTTGGAACCACATAAAGCACCTGTAAAGCAGACAAATAGGCCTAGATTCATAGATCAACTAGGGTCTACAACAACTAAACAGGCACAGCATAGGCAGCAGTTTAAGCAGAATACAAAACATGCATGGTCTGCCATACAAGCTGACAGGTGATGAGCAAGAGGGCCTGCAACATTCTGACTTATTTCCTCTTAGACCTATTAATAAAGACCAACAAATGTTTCACTCACTAGGTCGTCTCTGCTCAGCCAATTTAGCCATCTTGTAGTGTAATGTGAATGAAGTAAAATCCCCAACAGGTGATGAACAAACTATTTACAAATCAAGGTCCCGTTTTAAAACTGAAAACGGGACCTTCCTCCGCTTCATGTTGGCAAACTTGCCAACCACTTTGGCTTTGTCAATGTCACGCTCAATACAAAGCAAAGTAAGGTTGGATAGTCTGGCCTCATCCATGCATGCCTGTAAATGGCTCTTGATGAGTTTCAGGCGGCTGAAACTTTGCTCTGCACTGGCATTGCTGATGGGGATGGTTTTGTAAATTCTATGTAGAACCGTTAGATTTGGATATGCTCGGTGCATGTCGTTAGCAATGAGGAATGGTATGACTGCGCCCGTATTGAGATCCATGGATAACTCAGAATACATTGTGCGGAAAGAAAGGAACTCCTCTACAACTTCCCCTGGCTTGGAAATGAGCTCAAGCATATTCCTTTCTCCATCAGGGAGCTCAAACCGCTTTGGGTGGAGCACAGAGAACAATCTTGCTATTTCTCTGAAGTCAGCAAATTAGTTCTCAAACTGCCCAACAAACACATCAAGGATGTAATAGTGGTCATCTGTTTTAAAGAGCCTTCTGATTTCTGGAATGGAGTCGTCCTGTGGGTCCTCGTATTGAAATCTCTTTCTTTTGTGCACTCTCTTTTCCGCAAACTCAGTGGGAGTGTGTTCCGCCATCTGGTCATAGGCCTCATCGTTGCGCATATATCTGATCTGAGCCACGCAGCTGTCAATGCGATCCACTGCAGTGTTTACATCTATAGAATCCTTTTGCTGATGGTTAGATAAAATGTACGTTTTCTTTAGTAAATTGTTCCAAAACACCAAAATACATATGAACTCGAAGGTGCTCATTTTTGAGAGTCGGCCATCGGCTTCAGAGGCCATCTTTGCCGTAGTAATGTTATGGTGTTTTATCCGGCGCAGGGCTTCAAGAATA
The DNA here is from genome assembly GCA_016801175.1 of Esox masquinongy. NCBI lineage: Eukaryota > Metazoa > Chordata > Actinopteri > Esociformes > Esocidae > Esox > Esox masquinongy. The sequence goes on along the minus strand of JACXGI010003481.1, from coordinate 14,287 downwards.
GTGAGAAGGCTCTGTACAACCGCTTCTGTGGCCTGTTTCCTGGAGGCCCACATTGTATCCGATAGGCTCTTCAGTGTGAGAACTGCTCTCTCTAATTGCATGTTTTTCTGTTCCTCCTCAAGTATTTTAAACCTTGAAAGGCTAGAAGTCAGAAAGCAGTACAGGGTCTCGAGTTACCCAAAAAGTGTTTTGCGGTACACAAGGAGCATGCAGCATCCATAAGAATTCATTTGAGGTTGTGAGCGCAGCAGTGCCCATAGAAAGCTTTGTGTGAACAGCTTATTTTTTTTTCTCTGGCTTGTAGTCCCATTAAGACATGGTCCTCGCCCCATTGTAGGCTTGCCCTCTCATTAGATTCACATTCAGGCCAAGGTTGTTGTTGAGGGCGTTTATCAACAGATCATAAAAGGACTCTGCTCCGCAATCTGAAAAATCTGCCAAATTTCACAAAGCCCTTGATTCTATTTCCTCTTGCAGTGACATATCTTAATGATAGAGAAAACTGATCTATTCTTGTTATGTCGATCGTTGAATCTACAATAACAGAGAAAAACTTTGCTGCCTTGACTTCATTTATAATAGTGCTCAATGTTTCACTGGCAAGAGCCTCAATAAGCTTGTTTCATGACTTGTGGCTGAGGTATCTTATATGGCCTCCCGTGATGGTTCTTGTTGTTACGTCTTGTTGGTTTGGAAAAGTAAGTACTAAGTGGAACACAGGATGCAATTACACTTTTCTTTTATTCTCATTCCTTTTGTTTCAGAGCACCTGATTTATATTTTCTATCCATTATTTTACCTATCGAACTTAACTATAGCTAGTTAGCTAGTTACTAGAGTCTAAACCAGACATACAGCTTGCCAACTGATGGGCTAGGTTTTGGGCATTGTTTTCAATGACAATTTTCAATAATACTTTTTATGCATTTTTGGCACATTATGATGTAAGATACCAAAAGTATTTTTATGTATAATTAATTTTAAGACCCTGGTCCCGCCCCACCAGCAGCGCAGGTGCGCGTCCCAGGACAAGGGACCCTGCAAGGGGGTATAAAGTCATACTCTGTAGATTTCTTTATACAATAGGCTACTTCATAAAATAAGCAACAACAGCTCAGATCAATACCAGGTTTTCCTAAAATCAAACTTGTTATTACTGAATATAACTTGATATTATGATATTATTCATACATTTGACATAGTATAGTGCTAAATAATATTTGGTCTTTGGTATATAATTGTAAAAAAAAAAAAATGTGGTGGAACGTGGATCCCCTTGTGGGGCCCCTAGATGCGATGGGTCCTGCTGCCTATGCCCCATCGCCCCCGTGCTATTACCGCTTCTGCCTCTGACCTCTGACCTTTGAGTCCTAAGGCAGGACCTTTGAGTCCACAGTCGTAAATTTTTACGACTGTGCTGGTCATATCCGGATCCAGTGTTTCAGGAGTGAGTGTTTTGGGCATATGTTTAAAACGGTGTGTGTGTGTATGTGTGTGTGTGTATTTTAGTTCAATAATTAGCTTTTCAGTTCCTCCTAGGGTGTGTTTCAAGATCTGTGTATTGTATGGATATGTATATAAAAAATTTTTTTTTAAAGTGAGTGAATTGTGAACGCATAAGAAAAAGAACAATAATGGCTTACTAATATTTTTTAAATGGGTTAATATTGTTTGACAACAAATGTTGGTTATCGCAATGGTATAGCTTTACTTATGGTATAGCTTTACTTACTGAGTTTAGCAGGTTGGAAAATTTTAGGAACTCTGAATTCAATGAAACATGCGACAACTTGTACGTTGATCTTTTACAGCTTATGTTTGTTATCTCATAAACAGAACATATAGGTGCACCAAATTGATAATTGGATCTAAAGAATCTAAGCTCACAACAAATAAGTGTATTTAATATTTTATGTTTGTGAAGTTGGTAACAACATCAACCTAGTCAAACAATGTGATTCATATAACATATTTATGACATTCAAATGTTTTTTTTCAAAGGTGTCATTATTTACAGATTAAAAGAACATTTAGTTCTATACAGTCCTAGGAACCTGAGATAAAAAAATACCAAACAGGCTTACCCCACCCTAATTTTATGACTTTCTCTGGCCAAATCCATTGTTTTCAAATTCAATGGTGCTTTGTTTTTGTAGAAAACTTTTGGAACTCTGAATTTCAGGACAAAAGGTTGGTTATTAGTTTACACCCTTAAACTAATACTTTGTTGAAGCGCCTTTTGATTTTATTACAGCATTCAGTCTTTTTGGGTAGGAGTATATTAGCATGGCACATCTTGACGTGGCAATATTTGTGATTGGTTAATTCTGAACACAGCCACATCCCCAGTTATAAGAGGGTGTGCACACTTATGCAACCAGGCTATTGTAAGGTTTTTATTTTTCATTTTTACCCCTCGAAGATTTCAGTTTGTTTTCAATTGAATTGTTCACATTATAGGTCACATTAAAAGTGGCAAAGGTTCTGACATGATTTATCTTTGTCTCATTCTTTTACATCACAAAAACCTGGCATTTTAAGAGGGGTGTGTAGACTTTTTATATCCACTGTATGTTCTTAATTATATTTGTGTTAATAAACAAAAACGTTATTTCATTAAAATGCAAGTTATTCTTATATTTAACTCAAATGTATTAAATGAACTTAAACTGCATATCTGACTCTGATGGCAGCTACAGCAGCAGCTGAGCTGCTGAGGTAAACATCTAGACTGACTCATAAACAGAGAGGCACTTGACTTTGGGTCTTTGGGGGAGGATATTCAGGAGGATAGTCCCTGCACATGAGTCTACATACAAACTCATCTGGTTAAAAGAAGCGGGATATGTTCAGGGAACCCTGAATTTGTTGAGACATTTATCTGGAATACCCATCTGGTTTTAACAAGAAGAATTAAATTGTTGTACATTTTAAAAACTCAGATTGCAATGCGACCTACAGTATATGTTGTTACTAAGTTCAAAAGGAAATAATATGTTGCAATAATAAGGTGCTATCCAACTTCTGACACCAGAGTTAATTAAGAAGGTACTCTGGACTGTCTTTCCAAAACAATTCAACCAAAAGTAAGAAATCTAGATACGTTTTTTTTTTAAATATTTTTTAACAAAAGGTTCAGAACAAAAATACATGTCTTAATAATTCCCTTGCCTTAAAAAATAAATATATTAAATGGTAAAATCTTTGTATTGCCTTGAAAAATTTGAAGAATGTTGCACAATCTGAAGACTGTCACTCAATTACTAGTCACTCCAAGCACACAATGGCCACTACTCCCTTCATCTTCCTCTGTTGGAAAGAATGAAGTTTGCCTGTATGCCAAACTTATCTCCTTTTCCACACCCAACAGTTTGCCTGTATGCCACACCCCTTTCCTTTTCCACACCAAACTGTTTGCCTGTATGCAACACCCCTTTCCTTTTCCACACCCAACAGTTTGCTTGTGCTCAATAAAGGCCTCTGCTCCCTACCCCCACCATTTATCTGGGATAGACACTGACCAGCTTCAAACTGGTTCACAATATAACCTTTAACTACTATAGTGCCTTAAAATGGAAGGTATTGGATCTCGCACCAATGCACCAACCTACCTGGCATGGTCCATTTTGAACACTTTATTTTGCTGTTTGCCACTTGGAATTGCTGCAATAGTTTGCTCATTCAAGGTAAGATATCCAAATTTGTACTCAGTTATTTAGTGATTACTGCTCAAAAGATTAAGGGACCACTTAAATCACACATCAGGTCTCAATGAAGGAAATCTATTAAAGATCAAAATCTTTACTGTATATTGTGTAATTCATTGAGAATATCCCCAACCGATTGAGGGCTGGATTCAAATTCGCACCAAAAATCTAAGTAAACAATTGAAATCACAGGCTGTTCCAACTTGCGTAAATTTCATCACGGCAAATCATAATGTAACTCGGTAGTGTGTATGGCCACCACATGCCTGCCTGTATTCAGTCCCGACAACTTCTGAGCTTGTTCCTGATGAGATAGCGGATGGTGTTCTGGGGGATCTCCTCCCAGACCTGGATCAGGGCATCAGTGAGCTCCTGGACCGTCTGTGGCGCTACTTGGCGGCGTCGGATGCACCGATACACAACATCCCAGAAGTTCTCAATTGGATTCAGGTCTGGGGAACGTGAGGGCCTGGTATCAATGCCTTTGTCATCCAGGAACTGCCTACACACTCTGGCCACATAAGGCTGGGCATTGTCCTGCACCAGGAGGAACCCAGGGCCCACTGCACCAACAGTCTGACAATGGATCTAAGGATTTCATCCCAGTACCTAACAGCAGTCAGGGTACCGTTGGCTAGCACGTGGAGGTCTGCATGTCCCTCCAAGGACATGCCTTCACTGACCCACCGCCAAACCGGTCATGCTGGATGATGTCGCAGGCAGCATAACGTTCACCACAGCGTCTCCAGACTCCTTCACGTCTGTCACGTGCCCAGTGTGAACCTGCTCTCATCTTTGAAGAGAACGGGGCACCAATGGCGGACCTGACAATTCTAGTGATCTCTGGCGAATGCCAATCGAGCTGCACAGTGCTGGGCTTTGACCATTGGTCCCACTAGAAGATGTTGGGCCCTCATGCTTCCCTCGTGGAGTCTGTTTCTGACAGTTTGGTCAGACCCATGCACATTATTAGCCAGCTGGAGGTCATTTTGTAGGTCTCTGGTAGTGCTCCTCATGTTCTTCCTCAGAACAAAGGAGCAGATACTGGTCCTGCTGCTGGGTTGATGCCCTTCCACCCTAATGTAATTGTCGGTACACGAGGACAGTTGTACTGTCCATCTCTCTTCGTGTAACGGCCCGTCTCCTGGTATCTCCTCCATTCTCTTGTGACTGTACTGGGACAAACAGCAAACCTTCTTGTGATGATGGCATGTATGGATGTGCCATCCAGGAGGAGCTGGACTACCTGTGCAACCTGATAGGGCTGTAGGTACTGCCTCATGCTACCAGTAGTCACAAGGGCACTAGCAAATCACAAAACTAGAGAAGAATCAGTCAGGAAGGATAAGGAAAACGCAATTGTATGTGGGCACAACCTCTCCAGTGCACCTGTTGTCACTTTCATTTGCACCACAACAGGTGACATTAATTCACAATAGCTTATGCTTCCTAAATGGACAGATTGATATCCCTGAAGTTTAATTTACTTGGTGTTATACTGTGATGATAATGTGTTCCCTTAACTTTTTTGAGCAGTATATGTGTATATATATACACATATATATATATATATATATATATATATATATATATATATATACATATACATATATATATTAAATATTAATTAACTAATAAATAGCGAGTGCGGTAGCAAAAAAGATTGGTTAAGTAAAATGGGTTACTGCGATTACTAACCTTATGTGTTTGAAGGCGGATAATGCAAACAAAGTTGGGGAAGCAGAAAGAGCAGCAGAAGCGTCCAGGACAGCCAAGATCCTCAACATCATTGGACTTGTCATTGGAATTGTACTGATCATCACTATTCTTGTTTTGAATTTCATACCTTTGTGAGAAAAGAGACATTTTTTGTACCTTTTTGCCATTGCATTCCTAGGGATTTGTATAATATATCAGATCAGCCCTGAGGAAGACCAGCTATAACCCTAATCGAGGCCCAGTGTAAATAATTACATTGAAAGCAATTATCAGGCCAGTACTTATGCTGCATAAGAGAACTAGAACTTACTGCTTTGAGAAAATTTTTAAAGACTCCATTATTATAATGAACACATTAATCCACAACAATTAATTAGGGGTCCACCGGTAGGAGGAACCCTATTGTAATAGTCGGTATTATTATTATTATAATTATTATATTGCATTACTTGTATATACAAATTACTTTCTAAATACAGATAATTATAGCTAAAATAAAAAAAGTAAAAAAGTTCAAAAACAGAATTTCAATCTCAATATACAGTCCTGTTATCTAAATTAATTCTCTATTTTTTTTTTACTTTTTGGTAAACCACTTGAAGGTGCTAAGTGTTCTATACTTATGCTATTAGCATTGATGTCATGTGGCTATGTTTCATGTATTTTCTAATGCTATGCTAAAAAGTCAGTCCAGTTACTTCCAGTCCTGTTACTCAAATTAAGGGTAACAGGACTGAGTAGGACTAACTTGAGTGAGAAGTTTGAATGAAATAGTCATTTTAGGTGTGTATCAAGATATTCTCATGACTATGGGTTTTTCAGTTTTAATGTGTGAACACATTACCTACAGGGAGCTGTAGTTGACAATTCTGTATTATACATTTTTTACTCCAATATTTTGAGATACTGGATTTTTGATTCCCATGAGCTGTAAGCCATAATCATCAAGATTGAAACAAAAAAGTATTTAAATGTTTCACTTTATGTGTAATGAATCTAGAATATATGAAGGTGTCACTTTTTGATTTGAATTACAGAGAAACTTTTCTACAATATACATTTTTTTGAGATGCACCTGTACATTGGGACATTAAACTGTATGAAGTTCAACGAAAACTGGAAAAATATATAAGATGAACTGATGTAATGCAAACATATGGTCTGTGTATCAGTTTATTAATCTTATTAATATCTTTACCATCAGCTAAGTTACTCATGTCAACAATGTTACCAAACAGTCCATGTAATGCTTATCAGTTTATTCATCTAATTAATATCCGTAAATAAAAAATATGATTCCATAAACCAAACTGAAGTGTTTTGACAGAAAATTACAGCTCCGGAAAAAATTAAGAGACCACTGCACCTTTTTCTTTCCTTTTCAAAAAAGCTGAAAAGTAAGGGTTTGACTGAGGAACACAAGGGTTAAAATTAAGAGACCACAGCAAATCTGCAGACCACAAGTCAGGACGCACTTAATAAAAAACACCAGACCAATAGCAAACGTCAATGGGCGTAACTTAATATTAAGGAACCCCCATATTAAGTTACGCCCATTGACGTTTGCTATTGGTCTGGTGTTTTTTATTAAGTGCGTGCGTTTTGAACGAAGAAGGAAGAATTACAGAGATGTCGGTAAGTGCTTCCAAATGACAACCTCTAGCTATATATTTAGGGATAATAAATGTGTTCAAAAAGATCGCTTATCTACTAAATTCTTTGAATTTGAGATTCGAATAGCTTGCCAGTGACAGAACACAGAAAACACGACAACCCTTATAGCTACGTTTAAAGATAGCTAGCTATGCGACGAGGAAGGCTACTTGTTAGTTAGCCAGCTGTAGTTAGTTTGGTTAGGATCATATCATGTGTAATAATATTTTACTATGTTTATATAAAGAACCAATCTAGAAATTGTCGACTTTTGAACGGATGTATACAGACATTGATTACTATTCTTTCATTGCAATTACATTTAAGTAATTTAGCAGATGCTTTTATCATGGAAATCAAACACACAATCCTTGTGTTGCAAGTGTGTCACGATTGTAGTGGTGGAGAGGAGGAACCAGGCTCAGGCAGAATTGCAGTCGATGTAGATATTTAATATAAACAAACACCGAGTACAAACACAAACTGAACAAAAACAAAGGGGCTGAAGTTACACAGAGAAACGAACTCACCACTGACGTGCGACATGTAGAAACAATAACCGACAAGTGAGGGGAGCAGAGGAGAAACATTTAAACACTTACTAATGACATATTTGGGACCTGGTGTGCGAGTTTGTGGAGAGACGGGAACCCGGAAGTGCACGGCATGATGGCGCTGGACATCACCATACCGTGACAGTAACCCCCCCCCCCCAAACCGAACACCGGCCAAGGGAGGGGAGGCGGGGCAGAGCAGAACCCCCACCGGCATAAACCAGTCGAGGGGGCCGAGCGGCCGGGACGGGCCGAGGCGGCGGGACGCGCCAAACACGACAGTAGGAAGCAAAGGCTGGGGGACAGGTATTTAGAGGGAAAGTGAGTGGAAAGGCACAGACAGTCGGCCGAGCTGGAGCTTGAACCCACCTTCGCTGGGGGGTATGCATAGACTGTCGCTGGGAGCTTAGACGGCTAAACCAAACTCAGACACTTTCCTAGTATTTTAAAATAGACTGCTAATTCACAATAGCAATTTAATACCATTTCTAGCTTTTGTATGTTAGCTGTCATTTGTTCTGGACTGACAAAGATGTCCAAAGGAGAAAATATGCTATGTTGAGCCAACAACATTAACCAGAGCTGATTTCCTAACCCTTGGCCTAAGGCAAGAACTGGAGGCAACTGTAAGTATGGCATTCTGAAATTACCTCTGCGAGATGTAATTTCTATTTCACATTCTCACAATGTGCCAATGAATTGGACTATGTTGTATGTTCATATGAATAAGCTTGTTTGTTTTCATGCATTATAGATTGCCAACTGCTGTCTAAAGATTGTGACTGACAATGCAGCAATGAGAGTGAGTGTGGACTGTTTAACTTTTATTGACTGGCTGATGTTCTGTTGGTGTTCCAGTAGTGAGATCTATACATGTATTTTGTTTTTTTTTCAGGGACAAAACATCTACTTGGCTGATGCGTATGTGGTGGTGACATGGCTACTTTCATGTAATACGGATCCTTTTTTGTCTTTACATGTAAGTTTAGAGTCCCTCCTTTCAAAATGTTGTCAAAACCATCACTTGAAATCCATCTCAATAACCTGTTTAATTCTGTCATTTAATAACCAGGGTGATGTGGCATTAAAAGATTTAATATTCTTTCCATCCTTTCAACCAGCATCTAAACCACAGGATCCAGGACATTGGGTGCTATGTGTAAGTTTACTTTAAATGTGTTTATGAGAAACTAATGTTCTCTCTTTCTCTGCTATACATTGAATATAACACAGTGTAAATGTTGTACTTTTTTGATGCAGGACTGGATGGTTAGGGAGTCAGTTGTAATCGGAGGGTACCCGGTTCAATTCCTCACTGGACTAAACGTTATGTTCTTGGGCAAGGCACTTTACCCAAATTTGCTCCAGGGGATGTCCCTGTACTAACTGTAAGTCGCTCTGGATAAGAGCATCTGCTAAAATAAAATTTTAATTCACAGGTAATGAGTCCAAAAGACAGACTAATTTAACTTTTTGATTCCCCATGGCTTTGAAGACGGACGTTATTTAGCCCTCTACAGGTTTTATAGTTCTAGTTGGCGGTCAGATTTGCAAGTTCTGATGTTCAAAAGTTCTAAGTCTTAAAACATTGTTTTCTGTTTTTGTAGTTCCACTTACTGCTATCAAATTTACACACTACAAAGTTTTGCATGTTCAAGTTCCATTTTGTCAACTGGTAGTCCAGAGTGCCTGTGCTCAAGGGTTGTGCAATCAAAATTCCCATGATTCTTTGATCAACATAACTCCCAGTTGATCAGTTAGTGTTTTGGACAGTGTAGGATATATATAGATATATAGATACAGTGGGGAGAACAAGTATTTGATACACTGTTGATTTTGCAGGATTTCCTACTTACAAAGCATGTAGAGGTCTGTAATTTTTATCATAGGTACACTTCAACTGTGAGTGACAGAATCTAAAACAAAAATCCAGAAAATCACATTGTATGATTTTTAAAGAAAAAAGTATAGTGGTCTCTTAATTTTTTCCGGAGCTGTATTTCAAAATTAGAATTTTCAACCCATTATAAAAATTTTCTTTTTACAGTTATTAATGAGATTGATAAATTGATAAACCTTACATGGACCGTATGACTGCTAGCACTTGTTTTCCTCCCAACAGGTTCTGGAACATACATTTTTCTAAACTACCCGTATGTGCCGAAGTTGTCTACCACTGAACGTTTAAGTCCCGCCCCCTCATTTCGGAAGACTGGTACACAGAAAAGCACGGCATTTTCGAAACTACACTGTAATGTTACAGTACAGCAACCCTTTGTTTAATGGACTCTTTTAAAACCCTTTAAAGTGGAATCATTTATGGGCCCCAGTTATGCTCTTACGGCCCCAGTGTCTCAGTAATGATCTAGTATCAGGTCCCCCACCTGTCCTTGTGACTTGATTTTGATTATAACTCATCCTAGATCAGCACAAATCAAATATTTTCTGAAAAATGCTGCTTGATTATCTTAAGTTGTATTGTGTTATTGAAGACATTTTTTGTTTACAGCTACTCTTTCCATATGCTGGGCACGCACAGAATGGCCATCCCAAACAGCCCTATCCAAACAAGCTAATGGAGATCTGGAAAAATCTAAATGAGTGCAGCAAGCCGTGGTTAGCAACTGTATATTTCGTCAACATTTACCGTGCTTGTAATTCATTGTAACATTAGGGTTGTGCTCACTTCCATTTCTATTCAGGAATTTGACTTAAGAAGCAATTCACCACAACCATGGTAAACAGCGTTTATTTATTCATTGTTTATTTATAATTTTTTTAAAACATTAAAATGTTTTTAAAGAAAACCTTTTAATGTTTTCTTTAATCTTCATTGTTGTGTCAGTGAGGATGCTGCTCTCTGCTATTTTGGAGGCTTTCTAGAGAATGCTGGTACAACTGTTGCCCAGAGCATCACACTCCCTCTACCAGCTTGTCTTCTTCCCACGGTACATCCTGGTGCCATCACTTCCCCAGGTAAACGGTGGAGACATACACGGCCGTCCAGGTGATGTAAAAGAAAACGGGACACATCGGACCAGACATCCTTCTACTGCTTCAAGGTCCAGTTCTGACGCTTGTATGCCCATTGTAGGCGCTTTCAACGGTGGACATGGGTCAGCATGGGCACTCCCTCTACACCGCAGGGTGCAATGCACTGTGTCTTGACACATTCCTCCAATATCAATCATTACAATTTTCTGTGACTTGTGCCACAGAAGACCTTCTGTTGATTTGGACCAGACGGGATTGCCTTCATTACCCTTGTGACCAACCCCCTTTTGCTGGTTTGTCGGAACTCACCACTGCTGACCGGGAGCATCCCACGAGCCTTGTCGTTTCAGAGATTCTCTGACCCGGTCGTCTGGCCATAATAATTTGGCCTTTGTCAAAGTCGCTCAGGTCTTTACTCCTGCCCATTTCTCTTGCATCCAACACATTGACTACAAGAACTGACTGTTTGTTTACCATTTAATCTACTCAGACATTGACATGTGCCCTTATTCGTTATTCGCTTCACCTCTGAGTGGTCAATAGTCGTAAATGTAATGTATATTGTGTCAGATTTATGATTTATGACCCTAGTGGGCGGGGCTTCCAGATTGATGTGACAGGTGGGCGGGACATCCGGTTTGCTGGGTGTGACGTATGGACTTCCTGTATGACGTGTGTTAGGGCAGTACTTCCGGAATGACGTATGCATGTCCGGTGACTTTGTGATTTATGATTCCATTGATGTGTCCATGTTTGATGTTTTACAACGACTGATAAGCACCCCGGACGAGTGTTATAACAGGTACGCTATGTTTGAGGTTTAACAAATGGGTCTTAGGGTTCCGGAATGTTAAATTCCCAAGCAATAAATAAGTGTTATATCAGCGGCAAGATGTTTGGTGTTTAACAAAAGGGGTGCCAGGGTAGAGCATATATTCTATAAACCCCCCCGGGGTTTTATCTTCTGACAAGTGGTACAACAGGTGGGTGTTAACCTTTTATGTTTTATGGGATGATTGGCGTGGTCTGTGTATTTAAACCACGCAGACCCCTGTGATGGTCATTCAGTATTGTCTGAGTAAACTTACATACACAATACAAAACATGGCGGATTGTGCGGTGATCAATGTTTTGGGTGAAACACCGTTGAAAGCTAACAACTTAACCGCTGCTCAGCGATTTGGTAAGAAATTACAAATGGACAGCAGAGATGCATTCAACATGGCAGCACCGAAGAAACAGATGTGGAGCTTAACACGAATCCATCATCTGCACCAGGATATGTTGGCAAGGGAATGGAAGTTGGACAACGGTCGGATCGGTGGATACATTTTCAACCCAGAGATACCGGAGGTAGCATTTTATGAATTACCCGAAGACCAAAAGGTTAAGGCTGCTGTGACTGATCAAGTGGTTTTTAACACCAGTTTATGGAACACCTTTTGAAAAGTGATTTATCTGGGGCCAAAACAGGGCACCCATAATACGGTAGATGTACTGTTAAAAGTTGTCGAGGGAATGAAGCAGTATGACTGTTAGATTGGAACTATTTCTGGAAAATGTCAGCGGGTTAGATTGTGACTGCGACTGCGGACGGTTCGGCTGACGTAAGAACCTGAAGCCCCGCCTTAAGCTAACACCGTCCTCAACACAGCATAAAAACAGACATACCGCCTGTGACTATCAAGCAGTCGGAGGAACTTACGAAACATGTCTCAAGATTACAACCAAGCGGATATTGAAGAGCCCAAGGCTGAGGACTGGCTGTGTGACGCCTGGGATGACAACGCTGAGGCCTTCTACGGAACCCCTGACCCCGACAGCTCGATTCCACCAGCATACCCAACAAGAAACTACCATTGGATTGACCGGATTGGTGATCAGCTAGGTCCTCTTAATCTGTCATACCTTTCAAATGCTAACAAGAGTTATCACAAAATGGACAAACACCTTGCACCAAAAGTTTTAAAGATCATCAAAGCAATATTGGCCATGATTCTGGAAAACGTTGTTGGGGCTATTCTCCACAAAGCATGCATCGGTTGTGAAGTGGACCACCCGAGACAGAGAAGACATTCTTGTCTTGATCCTCCTGATAATTTTTTTGAGACCCATTATGATGACATTGTGGAGACAGTTTTAACACCGCGACTGAATCATGTGTTGGTCAAGGCTTTGAACGCATCGGGGTTTCATGCACCGCTTACCAATGTTCACGTGGCCGCTGAGAACTTTCTGCATGACCTCAAGTTGGAGCCGAACATCACACAGAGACTGAGTGAGAACAGGGATGAACACATGGATAAATTTAATGAGGATGCAGTATGCGACGCAGTGGTGTCTTGGTGCGACGAAAGCAAATAGTCTGCTGTCTAAGGATGGGTAACTTCAGTTCTCGTGTTCACATGTATATAAATAAATCCTTTGTGGGTTTAGCGATTAAACAGTTGATGCACAAAGCTATCAAGAGCAGTGTTGATGGTTATAGACCTTTTAATAACCGAGACCATGTCAGTATAAAACGTTTTAATAATCTGAACAAGCATATGGAAACGGTCAGGAACACACCTGATGATTGGGGGCAATTGTTGTCAAACAGTGTTGAATCAACGGCTCTAAACAACTTCATGTATAAACTTCTAACATTTTCAAATGTTGACAACAAAGACTATAAAATTGGGCATCTGTTATGTTTGTTTACGTATGTAACAGATGTGTGTGATTGTGTGATTGAAATTGCTGAGTAATCATGCTGTGGATGTAGATTGTATTTCTAAATTGTTTACAGATTTTATAACCAGCAGAAATCTGAATGTTTGTGTAACTTTTCTGAATTTCTAGGATGATGTGTAATTTCGAAAACTCAAATAAAACAATGTTAAACATGTATTACTTCTCATTATTGCCCGAATGCTCTACGATGTCTGAACAGGTTATGAAAAGTATTTACTACGACCCCGCAAACCCTGGTGCTTATGTGGGTAGAGAGGGTTTGAAAAGAGTGTACTTGGAGAAAACCGGGGAGATCCTCAAAAACGGTGAGGCGGATGACTGGCTACTCGCCCAGGATACATACACGCTACACAGGCCTGTAGCTATACATTTTCAAAGAAATAGAGTTATTGTTCATGATATAAATTCACAATTTCAGCTGGATTTGGTTGACATTAGTGCTTACAGCGTGGAAAAAGATACCATGACATTTATATTAACATGCATAGATGTATTAAGCAAATAAGCATGGATTCGTGTGCTGAGAAATAAAAGCGCTATAGAGGTAAAGCGAGCATTTGAAGACATATTAAAAGAAGGAAGAACACCACAAAAAGTCCAAACGGACAAGGGGAAGGAGTTTTTTAATTCACATTTTGAAATGTTAATGAACAAGTACAACATAAAACATTTTGCTACAGGAAATGATGTCAAAGCGAGTATCGTTGAGAGATTTAATAAAACAATTGAATCACAAATGTGGAGGTATCTCACAGCTGCCAACACTCATCGCTATGTTGAGGTTATTCAAGATTTAGTTCATGGATACAACCATAGCTACCATCGGTCTATTAAGATGAAGCCTGCTGACGTTTGTGAAGAAAATGTTAGACTAGTTCTCAAGAACCTGTATGGTACAACAATAATGAGAAATGCTAAGCAAAGTTA